>LOJH01013833.1:13903-24555 GCA_001685095.1 Ellobius talpinus
TGCTTTTCTTAGGGTTCACCTTGCTACTTAGCTTCTCTAGGATCATGAACTATAAGGCTTAATATCCTTTACTTTACAGCTAGTATCTACTTATGAGTGAGTACAAGATCAAAAACACCAATGATAGCTTATGCTGGATAGGATGTAGAGTAAGGGGAACACGCCTCCATTCCTGGTGGGAATGCAAACTTGTACAATTACTTTGGAAATCAGTATGGTGGTTTCTCAGAAAACTGGGAATCAACCTACCTCAGGACCGAGCAATACCACTCTTGGGCATATACTCAGTCATACTACAAGGACATTCGTTCAACTATGTTCATGGCAGCATTATTTATAATAGCCAGAACCTGGAAACAACCTAGATGTCCCTCAACAGAAGAATGGATAAAGAAAATGTGGACATTTACACATTAGAGTACTACTCAGTGGTACATGACATCTTGAAATTTGCATGCAAATGGATGGAATTAGAAAAAAACCATCCTGAGTGAGATATTTGTGCCTGAGAAGTGGTTTGTAGAAATTATAATTATAGGGAAAATTCACCATATACACAGTACCAGGAATGTTCTTTTACATGTAATTATTAAACACCAATGGAGCATACATTTATGTAGTGCATTTGGCAATTAGGATTATGCCTTTATTCTCGTGGAACTGGTCTCTACCTAGGCACTATCCAACTCTGGTTTATATTGTTTTATATAGTTTTTAAATAAAAAATTTCTAAGTATTAAGCTCATAGTTCTTCTATTGTCTAACAACTGAAACCACCAAATTCTCACAGTGCCAGTATATGTACCTATTTTCTTCTTTCTTTGAAATTAGTATATGCAGGAGAGGGCTGCATTTGACACTTACAGGTATGCTTTATTTTTTCCATTCTCTTCCCCAATTCATGTTTCTACCCTCTCCTCACTTTGATGTCATGTATTTATTATTGCCCTTCTTTGTTCTTCCCCCATCCTCCATTTTCTGCTCTTATGAGTCCCTTTCTAGTTTCATGAACTGTCACTACCCTGCACATGTACACATTTACATATACAGGAATTAAAATATAGGTGATGACTATGAGAGGGAAAGTGTCTTTCTGAGTCTGGTTACCTCACTGAATAATTTCTGGGTACATCTATTTTCCTGTAAGCTTCATAATTGCATTTTTCATTAATAAAATTCCATTGTTTGTTATATTTTCTTTATCCATTTGACTGTTGATAGATATCCAGCCTGTTCCTGTTTCCTAGCTATTATTAATAACATAGCAATAAAAACGTGTAAGCATCTCTGTGGTGCAGTCCTTTGGTTAGATACCCATTGTAATATAGCTGGGTCATTGTAGTTCTGGCTTAGTGTTTTAGGCTCCTCCATATAGCTTTCCACAGTGGCTGCATCGGTTCACACCCCCACCAACAGGAAATAAGGGATCATCTTACCCATATCTTCACCAGCATTTGTTGTGATTTTTCCTTTCCTTAATGAAGGCCATTCTAACTGGTATGAGATAAAATCTCAAAGTAGTTTTAATTTATCCTTTTGTAATGGTTATGGGTGTTGAACTCTTAAAAATATTTTTTTGTCCTTTGTGTTTTCTTTTGAGAACTCTCTGTTCAGTTCATTAGCGCACTTTTGATTGGCAGTTTGTTTTGCACTTTAATTTTTGCATTTCTTTGATATTCTGTATATTAACCCTGTGTCTGACATATTTCTATTTTGTTTCTTTTGCTGTGTAGAAGTCCTAAAATTTCACAGACACACTTTGTTAATCTTGAGGATGTGCCCCTTTGAAAATTCCAGTTTTAAATTAGTATGTTATTTTCTCTGTAAAAAATAGTTTTTGAGAGTGCTTAAATTAGAAATAAGTACTCTATACTGTTTCTATTCCTCCTTCTCCCTCAGCTCCTCTCATATACCCCTCATTCTCTAGAATTCCCTAACCCTTTGTCTATAATTAGTATCATCACACAAACAGACCCACATACAGTTGTGTATATATATGTATGTGTGTATATATGCCTGTATATATAATTTATAAAATAGTATTTTTCCCTATGACTTATCACAGATCTTTGGTGTTGTTTATCTCTCCTTCCTTCCCCTTCTTCTGTATTATCCTCTCCACCTCCTCTGAAAAGATGAACAAGCATAGCCAAAAGGCCATAGAAAGAAAACAAATAAAGGCATAATTACCAAAATAGAAAATAAGAACAAGAGCACAGGAAAAAGAAGAGCAAAATGACAACAGTCAACAGACACCTTTCAGTAATAACTTTAAATATTATTAGCTTCACTTTCCTAGTCAAAATGGAAAATGGGAAGGGACTTAACTTTTTATTTGTTTTGTAATGGGTTTATTGACTTAACTTTTTTATTTGATGTTATGTAATGGGTTTATTACTTTTATATCTTTCTACCTAAATGAGCTGTTTTACTTATTTTAGTAAATCATTCCTTTTTCTCATTTGTTCTGTTTTTGCTCTCTCCTGTCTTGTGCTAACTGTAGTAGTATTTTTGTAAACTGGCTTAGCAGTTAATTTTTTAAAGATTTATTTTGGTAATTATAGTTAAAAATAAATGTTTTCTATTATTCTTTTAATTTTATCCTTCACTTTTGATATGTTTATCATTTCTAAATATTTGTATCTACTCTAATTTAATTTCCTACCCACTGGTGCAATCCTTCTGCTTTTGTCTTCTGAGTGCTGGAAATATGGGTATGTACCAGTGTACCTGTCTGTTACTTTCCTTATTTCAGACCATTTGTCTTTTAGCTCATCATGTTTTATGGATTATATTTTAATCATTGTATTTAGAATATTAAATTCATTTTAATGCTTTCTACATCAGTTTTCTTTTAGGCTCTTCTGAAAAAATTAAAAATACTGATTTATATTTTCTTGAAGTTAGGATGTTGGTAATTTTTGGCTTTCATTTGTTCGTCAATGAAAACTACTAGGTTTCCTTTGCAATTAAAAGCTGCCGACCTCTGCATTAAGTTTGGAAGTAGTAAGTGTGCTTAACTTTTAAGGAAATATAGGAAAATGGGCAGTGGTGAGGGATGTCAGATATTGTACTGGAATTAACTAAAACTAACTGTATATATTTATTAGAATTATATTTTAAAAAGTATTGTTGCTAATTATATCTCTAGAATATCGTCTAAGATTTAAAATTTTAACACAGAACAGTTTTATTCTAAAATATAAAATTTGAAAGGTATGATGCCAGTATTTGTGCAGTCGTGTAGTGAGACCAGCCTTCCTAGGTTTGAACATTAGCCTTGATAGTATCGGCAGTACACACACAGCAAGATTCTTGTTTCCTGATTCCTTTGTTCCAGATACAATAATAAGAATGTGAATTTTAAATGATGGCAAGGGTTAAATGAGTCACCGTTTTAGAATCCCTGTGATAATATTTAATACCGACTTACTATGAGGGAGGCATTTGTTAAGGAAGGCAAATGTAGCTGTTCATAGGAAATGAATATGAATTTGTTCCAAATAATTATTTATTTGAAATAGTCACAATGCACTTGAATTTCCTGAATGATGATGTTTTTGTCTTTTCTTTTTAATGTTTGTAGCTTATTGTGAACCTCATTTTTATTACCAGTTCACAGCACAGTACCATGCGGCTCCCTGCAATAGTACCTATAACATTTCTTTTGAGAAGAAACTTCTTCAGATATTAAGTACACTGGTTTTTGACCTTTCCTGTGAGATTTTCTTGCTGAAATCTGAATGCCACCGTGTTAAAATGCAGAGAGCCGGTCTGCAAAATGAATTATTCTTCACATTTTCAGGTAAATATACAAAATACTTTTAAGAAAGACAACTTGGAAACAACTGTTTCCAAACCAACTGTTTAGAATATGAATGTTACAAATCTAAATGTATTTCTTCCTCTCGAGTTTGACTTAATGCTAAAATGCCTCCAGATAAAATCCAGCTGATTCATGCCATTAGTGAAAAGTGTGCTGTGTTACTTCACTGTTGAGTGGAAGTTAGAGTAAGGGTCCATAGTATTTAGTTATAGTGATGAGTCAGTAGAAGCATTTGCTTGTAAGGTGGTGAACATTTCAGACACCTCATCCCATTTCATGTGTTGTCATTAGTGCTGGAGAGAAGAGGAAGAGTCTCGGGAACAATCATCCATGCCCACTTAGAGGATGTCCTTCTCCTCCTCGTTTACGCCTCTTTCTCCTTTATTTGTTGTGTAGAATTTAATTTTGGCAGAGATTGTAGCAAGGCATAGAACTTCAAAGGCAGGAGCAAGATAAACTCTTATCTTGTGTAATTCTTGCTTTTCTCTTCTCCAGGGAAATTTCAATGGTTTTCACCAACCTCAAGGCAGATGATCAGCCTAAGCTTTGCTTATCCTGTCAAGGACATGCTAGTTGTATATGGAGGCTTTGTGAATCTTTGTTTCCTGATTGTTTTAATTACATGGACAAACTCTTAGAAAATTTACAAGATGAGATCCAGGGTAAATGTTGCAGTTGTGAGCCAGCTCTCTGTGTCCTCAAATGACTGATACTTTGCAGTATTTTTTTTTAAATGTGTTAAGTGGTCATTCATCTTTTTGGAAAATTGTTAACTCTGATTCGTTTTTACCTTTTAGATTGTGGGGATTTTTTTCTTTCTTTTTGTGTTTTTAAAGTTGTGTTTAGAAACCTGAGGTCATTAAGGACTGTTTCCTTTTAGTTCTTTTTTTTCCTGTTTACATCAAGATGCATTTTGAGCTAATTTCTGTAAATAGTGAGGTCTGGGTTCTACTTTATGCCTTTGATATGTGAAGGGTTATGAAATCACAAAGAAGAATGAAATCATGTCACTTTATGTAAAATTGTTGCAGTTGGACATCATATTAAGCAAAATCAGTCACAGATATTATATATTATGGTATACTTTATTATTTTATAGTTGTTATTGTTCAATTATTCGTATCTCCCTTTGTCTTCAAGCTCTGATGTTCTTAATTCTATTTGATCTATTTATCAGGTGTTCCATTAATTTTTTTAATTTGACCTACTGAACTTTTTAATTTCTTAAATTTCAACTTCATTTTTCTTTATTTCTGTTTCTTTATTGAAACCCCCATTTATGTCCTGCATCAGTTTAGTTATTACTTTTAGCTCTTGGTATTCTCAGTGAATTCATACAGTTTACTGGTGACTTTTTTGATTTTTTTAAAATAGTCTTAGAATAGTTCTAGAGAATTCTTTTTTCCCCCAAATTCTCTCACTTTATTCTATTGTTATAGAAGTGAACGTGTTTGGAGGAGTCATGCTGCCTTAGTTGTCATAATCCTTGTGTTTCTGCATTAGAACTTGTACATGTGGGATTTGATCTTCAGGCTGATTTTGTCTCTCTTGTCACATATATTCTTTCATTGCAAGTATTTTCAGTGTTTGGGGAAGGGGAACTAAATGTAATAGATTGAAGTATCATTGGTCCCCACTGGCCTCAGAGTAAAACTCAGCTAAACTCTCAGCTCCTGCTAGGGCACCTGGGTTGATCTCTAAAACCACCTAAAAAGTAGAATACTGTCTGTGACAGCAGCCACAACTGCTAGATATGCCAGCTATGAAAATAGAGCACCAGTGAATTAAATACAAACACCCCTTCAATTGCAGTTACTTTAGAGAAGTAAGGAGCAAGGGCAGTATAGTGTATACTTGCATGCTAGTTACTAAGGGTAGAGATGGAAAGGAAATAAGCTAAGACTCGTGATTGATTAGTACTAGAGCAATAGATGAAGAGAGGAAAGTAAGTAAAGGAAAGGAGCAATAAAAGTAGAGAGGAGATTTAACAGCTCCGGCTAAAGGAAAATGAAGAGAGACAGGTGTCAAAAATGCAATCTGGAACCCCAAAACAACCCCAGAGCTTGAAAGGCTGAGATATGCAGACAGTTCATTTGGGGGCAACCAGTGTTCTTGGGAAAACTTTAAAAAGAGCAAAGAGGATATGATATGGTAGATCTGTTCTGCTGAGTGGGACTTGGATACTCAATAAGGTAAATACAAAAAGAAGAAAAGAAATCTGGGTAGAGGTGCAGTCTGTCTGTGGTTTGTACTTGACCACGGAAGCTAGGCTTGATTCTGTAGTTTTGGGTGGTTTCATGGGGGTGTGGTGTGTATGCCAAACATACCAGTGTGAAGTTCACAGTCGGCATGGGGTTGGGACCTGGGTAGATGAGCTGCCTCCAAGTAGTCCTTTGTGGGGGTAGGGACAGATTATGGTTGTTGGTCCTATTTGCAGTCTCTCAAAGGGACAGGATTGGGTCCCAGATCTGTCTCTAAATGGTCTAATTTGGTCTATGTCTCAGACCAGATATCCTTCTCATGGAACACTGGATAAATTCTAACTCAAAATCACAAAGTTTCCTTCTCTAGAAGTATTCTGAAGGCCAGGCCTTAGACTACAGTCCTGGGAGAGGTTTGCTCTGGGTTTCCAGCATGAGCCTTGCAGTCTGCTCCCTTTGACTGTATAGCTAGCTGCTTAGCCACTGAGTCTACAGAGTCCTTTAAGAATGCTTTTTCCCCCCTCGGGGTGGTGGTGGTACACACCTTTAATCCCAGCACTCAAGATGCAGAGGCAGGTGAATCTTTGTGAGTTGGAGGCCAGCCTGGTCTACAAGAGCTAGTTCCAAGACAGGCTCCAAAGCTATAGAGAAACCCTCTCTTGAAAAACAAAACAAAACAAACAGGCAAACAAAAAATGTCTTTTTTTCTCACTGTGTGACTGATCTGGTGGAGTAGCAATAACAGGATTTCCCCAGTACTAATCCTCCTCTGGTAGAGCAGCTCTCATGCCTTGTCTCCTCACCATTCCCTTTTCCTCCCCTGCCCACCTTTGTGTAAATATGTTCATCAGACTATGGTGAGGCCCCTCTGCAATCTCTGTCCATAGTCATTGTTCTGACGTTACGATTGCACTGTCAGTGTTAATAAAGCTCTCTTGTCTTTGGGCTGAAGCCTCTGGAAGTGACCCTGTACTCTGCTGTTCTGCTTTCTTTCTTTGCTTTTCTCTGAGCACTCACTTCATTGGATGTTTGTTCTCTAGCGACTCAGGGCTGTGCTGAAGATATTATAGTGGGTCCTGCCGGGATGCAGTCTGACCTCCTTGGTAATCTTGTTGTTCAGTTTATTGCACTAGTTAGAGTCCTAGAATCATGATGGGTGGTGAGAGGGAACACGTTTGCTCTGTTCCTTCGTGAAGCCCTCTGATTTTTCGGTCTCAACTATGGTGGTAACTGCAGTTTGTTGCAGTAGTTCTTTATCTAGCTGAAGAAATTTGACAGTCACGAGTTACTGATATTTAACAAGAATGAAATTGAGCTCATGCATTGCTCTCCCGTCTCTGTTTTCCTTAGTGGTGTGCTCTTATGATGGTTTCTCTTTGCATTGTCATGTGGAGCCTGGTGTGAATCCTGATGGATTACCTCATATTGTTCTTTTGATATATTGTTGGATTTGATTTTATACTGTTGAGATATTTTGCATATGTGTTCAGAAGACTTATTGGTCTGAAGTTTTCCTCTTTTGTAATGTATTTATCTGAGTTTTGTATCAAGGTAAATAGTTCATTGTGAGATATCATCAGATAAATAATCCCTAATGCATTAATTTATTCTGGAGTGAATACATCCATTTTGGGGATATATTGTAAGCATTGGTAAGCTTTTTTACTTACAAATTTTCTTTGACATATTTAAATGCACGTGTAATGTATTTTGGTTACTCTTCCCACAACCCTCCCTTATTTCCATCTCACCTCTGCTAGCCCTTATTATTCCTTATGGATTTTCCCCCATGTTAATTAACTTCTGTTCTGTGACTAGCAGAGTTCAACTAGGGCTATCTGTGTGATCCTGGGTTTGGAGCTATCCTTTTCAGTTAGATGTGCTCACTAGCAGCCATACAACTAGAAACTATTCTTCTCTGTCTACGGGAATCCATTGATCACTAATAAACCTTGAGTTATTAGTACTGGTAGTGGTAAAGCCCTCTGAGCCGTGTCCACATCCACAGTTGACTGTTAGAAGAGCTTGACTGTGTGGACCTAGTGCCAGTATACACAACTGAACTCAGATCTAGAAAAGCAGCAATTGCTCTTAATCTCCATGCCATTTCTCCAGTCCCCTAGTCACCATCTCAATGATATCTACTCTAATTTGGTATATTGTTTCTTTTTTTAAACCAAATTTGCTTAATTTTTCCAGTTTCCTATATGTAAGTTTCTATTGAAATCAATCTGTCTTTTGTCTAAAAATGTATTCATTGTTATTATTGTATGTCAGTATATTTGTATGCAGGCATATGTGCACATATGGAGGCCAGAGGACCCCTTTGTGGGTTGGTACTCTCCTTCTACATCTATATAGATCCTGGGGGCAAACTCAGGTCTCAGGTTGCTTCCTTTACCTACTGAGCCATTTGCTATGCCCATTGTCTTTTCTGATATTTGTTCTTAATGGTATGAATAACCTATATTTTTTACCATAAATTTTCTTTTACTTTTTACCTTATGTCACAGAGTTTGGTAAGTTTATTTTATTTTTATTAAGTTAAAATTATTTACTTTTTGATATTTCATATATTATACATTAATGTGTTTCTCCATGCCCAAGTATTTCAAGATTTTCAATCTGCTTCTCACTGATTTCTAGCTTATTTTTTTTGAATTGGATGCATAATTTGCATGCATTCTAGTTTTTAATATTTCAAACTGCTTTTTATGGCTTGAATGCTTAATGTGAGTTTGCGAATAACATGTGTTCTGTGTTACTACATGAAAATGTCATTTGTTCAGTTATTGAAAGATGCTCTGTGAGTTAGCTCTATGTCTACTTTATATTCTGGTTTCTTTGTTTATCTGTTACTTATAGAGGAATATTGAGAGATAATAGTAGATTTTTTTATTTTTCTAATAGTTCTAAAAGTTTTTTCCTCAAATTGTGTGTCTGTGTGTGTTTGTTTGTTTGTTTTATGTGTACATGCGAGGCCAGAGGTTGGCCTTGGGTATCATCCTCTGTCACTCTCAAATCTACTTTTGACATGGGCTCTCTCCTTATATGTGCACTTTGCTGTCTGTACTAGTCTGACTTGTCAGGACCTGCCTTCCTCTGTACATGAGTTCTTTGCTGCAGAGACATGTCATTGTCACCACCCCAGCCCTTGCTGTTGTCATCTGAGTACCGGGGTTCTGAACTTGGGTCTCCACTTTATCAAACTGTCAAATACTTTTACTCACTGTTGCTCAAGACATAGATAACAGAGATTCTTAAACCTTTGTAAAGATTGATCCTACTTTCATTATGTGATGACCATATTATTCCTTGAAATCAGGTATAATATTTTTCCTTATTCTGATTTCTATTTTGCATGAAAGAAACACCGTCTTTCTGGCTTCTTTTGTGTTCATGTTAACTGCAGTGAATCTTTTCTTTTCCCTATATTCTATGTGTATCTTTATTTTTAAGATAGGTCTCTATGGAAACTTATACTCTGGCCTTAAAAATCAAATGATAATTCCTATTTTATTTAGTATTGTGGCACATTACTTGTCCTTGTTCCTTTCTGGATTTTCGCTTTCTTTCATTTCTGATGTTTGATTATAGCATATTTCACGGTATAAATGTAGGCTCCATCTCTATGCATGTGAAAATTTATATCATGTTAGATTTGAGGCAGCTTGGCCATTATTTACTCAAATATTCCAATGTTGCATCTCTCCTTCCTCCCCTCATGTCTTATGAGTATGCTGGTGAACTTGTCCCATGATTCTTTATTCCTGTTTCACTTTCGTTCACTTGTTTTTCTTTTCTTTTGGTCAGATTTTAGTGACTAATCTTTAAGTTCTCTAATTATTTCTCCAGACTGCTCAAATATGCTGTTTTAATCTTTTAGTGAATTTCTCTCAGCTATAATTCTATGCATTAGAGCTATTGGATGACTGTTCATAATTTATTTTTATGTTATTAATATTCTTGTCATGACAACTCTTCTGTTTTCTTTATTCATTTGTCCATAATTTCCTTCAGCTCTTTGAGCATTTTAAAAATTGTCCTCAGAGTTTAGAATCTATGCTCTTTCAGGTAACCTTTCGCTTCTCAGGGACATTAGAGTTAGTATATATGTGAGCAATTAAACAACTCTTGGAAAATTATTTCTGTTTGAAGGATTGTTGGGAAAATGAGCCAAATAATAACATGCATACAGATGACATATGATTTATTAGAAAATATTCTAGAATAGCTAAAGGATGTAAGTAGTATTTATGGAAAATTTCCAAAAATAATACTGAATATTTTATGAGTAATTTTAATTTGAAAACTGAAGTACAGTTTTCATTATATTCTCTTAGCTGAAAATAATGACCAAAATAACAAAGCTGAGCCTTTTTGCAGAGTATGAAAGTCTTAAGATATTAAATACTATGTTTATGAATTATAGATCTAAGGTTACAAGTAAGTATTTCCATATATTTTCATTGGTAGTGGAAATTAACAAAGGTGTTTGGGTATGAGATTGACATTCTACTCTGTAAGGATTAGCTATTGTAAATTCTTATAAAGCCTATTTCTTGTTTTTAAATATTTATTTATTTATTATGTATACAATATTTTGCCTGTGTGTATGCCTGAAG
>LOJH01013834.1:0-10574 GCA_001685095.1 Ellobius talpinus
AGTAACACATAGACAGATGACCCTCCTCCATCATTTCCTCTTTTTCTGTTTAAAATTTATGTGTTGTTATTTCGGGATATAAGCTAGCCATACAGGAGCTGGGCGGGATGAAAAACAGGCCCTCTCCACTTTCACTACAGATCTGAATTCAAGGCCAGCAAGTTTCAGGACAGCCAGAGAGAAGAGTCCAGACTGCCTAACACACAACAGTCCAGTCCCATGGTTCCACACACAGCAGGGAACATACTGGGGCTGGATGTCCAGCATTATTTCCCGTACACCCACTCTGTCTGGATCTTCCCAGTGGATCTGATCACAGAACAGCTTGATGCTGAAGCAATCCAAGTCCTTGCAAACTCCCTCATCCCTTGACCCAGTCTTACCTTGTTCACAGTTCTCCACCGTACCGTACTGGGCCAGCAGGCTGTCCAGCACCTGGAGAAGTAGAAGGAGGCTGAGTATCCCAGGGCCCGGACACCCCTTGCCCTAAAGCTCTGGGACACCAGCAGGAACTAGACATTTGGATCACATTTCGCCTAAGGTTCCAATGCCTCAGACTCCTGCCAATAGCAACCCTAGTGTCTGCAAGAATAGCCCTGGCTCTGGGCTAAGGGACTTTGTAAAGCAGACTCAGACTTCTGCCATCAGAATTCTAAAACTCAGGAGAACACTTCTACCTCCTTAATGCCTCTTGCCCAGAGTATGAGCACAAATGAGACCCCACCCAACACCCAGGGGAGACCTCTCTCTAGTAGCGTCCACCAACTCAGCAGGACATAGTACCTGCCCTGTCTCTGCACTCCACCCCACTGGGTACTTCCACAAGCACTTACTTCCCATCGGAGCTGAGGTGGAATATTTCGGATCTGAATTTTCCGACTCCTGAAATGAAAGGAAAAAAAATTAGGAAAATTACAGATGATTTAGGCCCCCATGACCTGGCAGTTTCTAACCTTTGTCCCAGCTTGCTATCTCACCAAAATCGTAGAACGGTGGCTTCCTCCACAGGGCCGGGGACTGAACTCAGGCTAGATTCCCCAGCCCTTAAAATAGCAACCGAAAGCCGGGCGGTGGTGGTGGCACATGCCTTTAATTCCAATACTCAGGGAGGCAGAGGCAGGTGGATCTCCGTGAGTGTGAGGCCAGCCTGATCTACAGAGGAAGTTCCAGAACAGGCAGAGATACACAGAGAAACCAGGGTGGGGGTGGGGGGCTAGGAAGCAACTGAAGCCAAGTGGTGGTGGTTCAGGCCTTTAATCCCAGCATTTGGGGAGGCAGAGTAGATCTCTGCGATTGAGGCCAGCATGATAGCTAAAGTATACAGTGAAACCCCAACTCAGGTAAACAAAACCAAACCAAAAAGAATAGCAACCCAATAGGAATGCAGACTTTAGAGCGGGGGAGGCCTCATTTTACAGACCCAACTACTAATAGGATCACGGGAGGAACGCGGAACCAGATGCTCTCAGCATAATGGCAGCAAGGGACTACATGATGTTTTGGCGTTTGCTATAGCTTAGCTTTCCCATGTAGTGTCCAGCACTACGGCAAAGTCAAGGGGCTGGAGAAATGGTGTGGGGAACTCTTATAGGATCTGATTTTGATCCCTAATGTCCATGTTAGGCAGCTAACGACTGCTTGGCACTCCAGCTCCAGGGGATCCAACGCCTTGGCCACCTCAGGCACCCGACTCACAGGAACATATCCACACATACATAGTAAAATAATAAATAAATCTCAAGTCAAGTAAGACTGTAACTATTAATTAATTCAACAGTCTTTCACTGGCACCTACCTCAAGCTCTACTTTGCTCCTGAGGTTGGGGTTGTGGGATGAAAAGAAGGTGGAATGCCTGGCCCAGGTGCTCACTCCGGATTAGGGGAAACAATATATGACAACAATTACAGAAGATAATAGTACAGTGGGTAAGCCCTTGGCACAGCGAGGGATCTAAACCACTTATTAGCACTGATCTTTAGAAGATTATTTAACTTCTTTGAGGCCCAGTCTCCCCTTTTGCACAACAGGGATAATACCTATTCACAGGTGGGAGGTGGCATTAGATAATATTTGTAAGGACTTGGAGTAAGTCCTTAAACTGTAACAATAGATCTATCTGTGAGCCGGAGAAGTCTCCAGAGTGATCAACACGAGCCCAAAACCACACCTTCTCTGCCCGGTGACTACACTATTCTTACTCCATCCCAGCTTTCAAAGGGCTCTGAAAAGGAAATATTTCCCTTGAGGATCACTTTCAGGTTCAGGGCTAACTCCCAGAGCAACTGCTCACCACCCAAATCAATACCTTAATCCCGGAGTTTAAAACATTTCAATTGACTTGATGTGTTAGTCAATTGTCATTTAGATCTGTGCATCTTTGATCCTGCACAAGCCCTTAGTTCAAAGACAAAGTTTAGGGGGATGGATAGACGGCTCAGCAGCTAAGAGCTAGATGCTTTTCTAGAAGAGCAGGGTTTAAGTGCCAGCACACATATGACATGTGGCAACCCCTGTTAACTGGAGTGGAATCAGAGGCCCTCTTTTGGTCTCCATGGGCACTGCATATACATGCAAGCAAAACAGTTATGCACGTTAATATAAAGATTTGGGTCACTTGATGGCAGGCCTCAGTGACCTATCAGATGAGCTACTACCTAGTTTGGGGAGGGGGAGGCGGAGAAAACGAATGCTATGTCCTAACTGGACGGATTGGCCTTGGCTGTCCCAGGCCAGTATCTTTACGAAGGAAGAGTCTAGTCTCAGAGAAATAAAATGCAGGGTCTCTGTTACCCCTTCCAGTCTGAAATTCTGCGAATGACAAGTCTTTATATATGAGCCTCAGCAAGGACACTCTGGGATGAAATAGTTAAATGAGCTGGGCAGTGGTGGTGAATGCCTTTAATCCAGCAGAGGTAGGCAGATCTCTGAGTTTGAGGCCAGCCTGATCTACATAGTTGAGGTCCAGGACAGCTAAGGCTGCACGAAAAAAAAAGAAAAAAACCCTGTCTCAAAAAACCAAAAGACGGAGAGGAAAGACAAACAGATATAACTCAGTGGGCACAGTACTCCCGGTAAGCACAAGCCCTGAGTTCAAGTTTCAGCACAGAAAGGTAAGCATGGTGCCAAATGCCTGTAATCCCAGCACCCAAGGACACACACATAGAGTCATCAAGCTAATTTCTGAGTCCTTAGACTTCATCCCATCAGGCACCAGGTCCAAGGATTGGCCAAAAAGAAGTTGTAGATATCCCTCATAAGGGATTCTCACAAAACACGTCTGATGACCAAAAAGATGCATTGACTTGGTGAAGAATGTGGGAAAAGAAATGAACACTGCCTTGATCTAAAGACGGAATGGTCCAGCCCAGGGCACCTCCTTCCAACAAATCCTTTTCGATGGAGGGCATAGGATAAGGGCTGCCGGCCTAACAGTCCAAGTAATAAGGTATAAAGCAAACCATAGTACAGGAGCCTAGTCTGGAAACAGCCCATTAGTGCACTCCAAGGTCAAGGCCGAAACTTCCCTCTTCAAACTGCTTCAGAGCTTTCTATTCAGGAGGGGAGAGGTGGTAGCAAAGAAACCACATCTCTGCAAGGATGCTAATCCACATCCAGAAAGCAATGGCAGGCAGATCGGCTGGAATGTCTGGAATGTTCCAGGAGGGGGGAGGGCAGGGCCACCCAACCAATGAAAGAAAGACATCCCAGCAGCCTTCCCTCACCCCCCCAGGGCACACACCCCACCCTAAGAACCCACTGTAGGCTTCTCCTAAGCTTCCTTTTCAGCAAAGCCCCCAGCCCTGATTAAAATAGGAGGGGATGGCCTGAAGAGCTGAGGCATCCAAGGACCTTTGTCTTCTAAGTCTGGTTTTCCTCTGAGTGTGGGGCTATCTAATTCCTTTCAGGCCCAAACTGCACAGGACAATGCTGAGACCTGTAACCTGAATTCCCTTGCTTACATTATAACCCCCCTGCATAACTCATTATTTGCACAGAGGGGAGGCCGAGCTGGCTGGTTTAGGCTGGTGTGCTGAGTAGACTCAGCTGTTCTCAACCTGTGAGTGGAGACCACTCTGGGAGACCCTTTTCACGGGGGTTGCCTAGCAGCTTTAACAGTAGCAAAATTACAGGTATGAAGTAGCAAGAAAAATAATTTTAAGGTTGGGGTCACCACAACATAAGGAATCGTATTAAAGGGGCACAGCGCTAGGAAAATTGAGAACCATTGGCCTAGAAGAAGCTCCTTCCTGATGTATCTATCCATTAGGTTATGAGCACAACCAACTCCTACTTCACATTGGTTTCTCCTGGTAGAAACTAACTCCAGTAAAGCTCTTGAGAGGAGACCAGAAGGTAGGGTGGACAAGCACCACTTGGTGGGAGAGACAGTATTTAAATTCATTCACAACAATGGGGGGAAAATCTTATAAAATGGCGACTGCCTATGAGCCCCACTGACTCCACCACTGCTTGCCTAAACAACAACCCTGCTCCAACACACCAGGTGGAGCAGTGTTTATACCCCACAGTTAAAAAGGCACCACATACACCTGGAGGGCCAAGCCCCATTCCAGCAAGGAGATCTAGGAGAAACTCAGTAACTGCCCCAAGAATACGAACTGCCAGCAATGGCCATTAAAGGCAATGGTTACACCAGCAAAAACAAAACAAAACACTTCCTAGGTGCCAATAGCCTGTGGCTTTCATGTCCTCTGCCTGCTCTGACAGAGTCAGGGATCCAGCACTGGAGGGCAGCTCAATGGGCATGTGGAAATTAGGAAAATTCACCTTTAGTGCGCTGCCAAGCCATCCTGGGGATGTGAGGACCAGCAGGGGAGCAGGTCAGGTAGACTCAGAAGCTTCAGACAGAAGAATGTACCAGGACATCCACACAGTACACACACTCGGGGTGAGGAGTGCTAAGACTTATGAGTGCCTGCCAGACCCATCTATAGGATCTCCTGCTGCACAGGCTATTGGTGGCTTGTCTGACAACCCAGAACCTGAGATTAAAGAGGCTTAAGGAAAATCTTGTCCACATTTCATAACCATTCTATTTCATGTGGGTTTTGTTGTTGTTGCTTGTTTGTTTGGGTTTTCTGATTTTGAGACAGAGTTTCTCTGTGTAGCCCTGGCTGTCCCAGAACTCACTTGGTAGACTACAGGCTGTCCTCAAGTCCAGAGATTTGCTTGCCTGCTTTATGGATTCTAGGCAAGCACTCCACTGAGTTATACCCAGTCTTATCTCACCCCCGTTTCTTTTCTTTCATATGAGTCTTACTCTGTAGCCCAGGCTGGCCTCCAATTTAGAGCAATCTCCCTGCCTCAGCCTCACTTACAGTCCTGAGCCACTATACTATGCTTGTTATTAATGATATATGCACTGTAGAGTCCGTTTATGTGTACGAGCCTAGTGGTATGTAAGTGGGGAGGGGGGTAGCTACCTTGGAATTGGCTATAAGCAGCCATGGGGACGCTGGAAACTGAACCTGAGTCCTCTGGATAAGCAGTCAGTGCTCTTAACTGTTGAACCATCTCCACAGCCCCAGTGATGAAGTTCTTATTCCCGGCAAAAGTGCACCTTTCACCCCCATACTCAGAGTGGAAGACACCCAAGTCAATGGCTTGTCCTCCCTAGGGTTAAGGAGTTCCCTTAAACCAAGGCAGAAGTTGGATGGAGGAGGGGATGGTGGCAGCAGCGTTTCTCTGAATCCCAAACAACTGCAGAGGCCCCAGTTTCATCTCCTTCAAAACCAGGATTTAAAAAAAAAAACAGATCTCCACACCCACCCCACCCCAAAATCAAGCTCTTGTTTTCACCTGTGGTCTCCCCTCAACCTTCAGCTCTCTGGGGACCGGTTCTCACATCTGGCAGGGTCGGAGAGAGGGAGCAGTAGGATTGGTCAGCCTCAAGTATCTTGTGCCCCCAGATTGGGATCAGCCTGCCTACCTATAGGCAGTTTTCTTAAATAAAGGGATTTTCTGTGCATTAATAATCTGAGGAACTGGTTATTAGCTTTTCTTTTTTTTTCTTCCAGAAATGTGATGTAAGAACACTACACAGGTATGGCCGGGAGATGGGGCATGCCTTTAATCCCAGCACTAGGGAGGCAGAGGCAGCAGATCTCTGTGAGTTCAAGGCCAGCCTGGTCTATAAGAGCTAGTTCCAGGACAGGCTCCAAAGCTAAAGAGAAACCCTGTCTTATGAATAGATAAATATAAAAATACTACACGGGTCAACGAAAACTTTGAACCCATCCATTCAAGAACCCAAAGGTAAGACCCTCACACACATCCAAATACCAAGCTTCGTTTAAATGAAGTCCAAGCTTTCAGTGAAGCCTGTAGGTTAGCTCTCCAAGTGGGAGAACACTGCCCCAGGCAATGAGAACGTACATCAGACATAGCTGCTGTCACTGACAGACTTGCCCAGAATGCTGAAGCCTTGGGTTCCATCAGGAAGCGATTCATAAATGAAGTGCCAGACTAGTGTAATGACTGGTCTGCTGCTCTAAGTGGAATGCAGAACAGCCAGCCACGGGGCTGAAGATGGCTCAGTAGTTAGAGCAGTGGCTGCTCTTCAATAGGACCTGGGTCGCAATCCCAGTACCCATGCGGTGGTTCAGTCATCCGGAACTCCAGCATCAGCGCCTCTGAAGCTTTCTTTCTGGGCATCAGGCATGCATGTGACCCATATATCTGTGCAGGCAAAACACTTATACACATAAAATAAATCTAAAAAAATGACAGAGCCATGCACTTAATCCCAACACTCAAGAGGTAGAGACAGGTGGATTTCTGAGTTCAGGCCAGCCTTGGTCTACAGAGATCCTACCTAGCCCCCCTCCCCTCACCCAAAGGAAACCACACAGATGCTCAAATCTGTAGACACACATCATGCTCCAGTGCAGGGGAGGTACTAAATTCTAATTCATCAGCAGAAAGCTGGCTGTTGGTGCTCACATGCTTCCTTCTATCTGTAATCCAACCACTCCCGACACAAGGGAATCAATCCTGAGTCAGCTGGGCTTAAGTAAAGGGAGAGAAAACAAGAGACCCAACAAGGTGAAATGTGAGAACCCAAAGTTGTCCACGAGCGCGTGCGCGCGCGCGCACACACACACACACACACACTTCCACAACTTTCTGTCACATTTCTGGACAGAGTCCAGCTGCTAGAGCCTTCTCATCCCAGAGGTGATTTTGGCAGCTCCAGCACGCTGGGGAAGCCGCTCACTGTGTGACCTCTGAGGACCAACAAAATGACCAAGAGCAACTGAAGAACAGAATGTTGATTAAATTCCAGGCCAGCCTGGGCTACTTATTCAAGTCCTTTCAAAACGAAAAGGGAACAAAATATTGTGTACATAGATATGTAATTCTTAATATTAATTACACAGCATTCCAGGTGGAGTCCCAGACAGAGTGCTGGAATTACAGAGTCACAGGCACGTGCCACCACCCACTCACCTAACCTTTCTTTAATGTGGAGGCCGTAATTCAAAACTTCCATGTGTGAATACACACTGATGGTTTTTGTGTTTTTAATTCCTCTTGTGGCTTTTGGCTTCAAAGACTGTTACTTTGAAGCAACAGTAAGACTGTTACTCCATGGGGCTGGACACTATCCCACTGTGCTGAGCAGACTGGGATGGAGAATGGCTGTGCTCCCATAGTTTCCAGTCCAGCGGTGGCCAGGACAGCTTAGTGTGGAAAGAAGGGAGCAAGAAATAAGGCCGGCAGGGGAGTGGTGTCTGCTAGGCACGTAATTCTGCTGGTGTTTTTTTCTTTTTCTTTCTAAAAAATGGACTCCAAGCACCTTTCCAAAGCTGGACCCTTTCCAGCTAAGGAACAGAGCGCATCACTGTTCTTCCAAAATGGCCATGGTCTTCCAGATCACTCCAAGACTATCAATACTTCCCACCCCTTTTACCAACATAAAAAACAGAGCGCTAGGTACCAAAACGGGTTGGAGTAGGGAGGAGTCCAGAAAACTTCTGAAGGTGGTCTGCCTGGCAGGCTCCAGGCAGGGCAGTAGCTGGGAAAAGGGGCGGTGCCGGGAAGGGATAAGGAACTGGCTCCATGCCCAGGGCTTCATGCCAGGATGATCCAGAGGCAGGGCAGCCAGACAGGTCAGGCGGCCAGCGGGCACTCTATTGAGTAACTAGCTGCGGGTTAGGACTCAGGACAAAAAGGCGACCAAAGGAGGGGTTTGGAACCAAGGCATATGCCGCTGCCACTGCCACAGGAAAGGTGTGTGTGCGTGCACCAAGAAGGCACAGGCATCAGGAATATAGCTATATGCACACTGCCTTCTAAAGACTTTAATTTTCGTTTGTTTTGTGTGTATATGGGGTATAGGGAGCGCATGCCACAACATGCGTTTGGAGGTTGGTAAACATGTTCAAAGAGGTTTGGTTCGCTCCTTCAGGATGTGGGTCCTGGGGTTCAAACTCAGGTCATCAAGCTCAGCAGCAAAAGCCTTTGAGCCTTAAATGTCTCCTGCGCACTCTGTCCCTGTACCGTGGGAAGGAAAAGCCCTCTGCAGGACACTCCTTACCTAGACCTAAGCCTGACGTCCTCTCCTCTGGAGAGGTCTTTACATGTGTTTATTGCCAAGTTGGAGGTTGAGGAAATCACTGGGCTTCTTCTGGGACATGCTACTTGCACACCGCTTGTTGCCAAGATGTTCTGGTTAAGGAAAATCAGGTTCATATTTTGGAGCTGACCCCCTCATTTCAGATACAGAAATCAAGGTTCAGAGAGGGACAGAACTAGCCAACTTGGGGTAGGACTAGAACTCAGCTCTCCAGGCTGGTCTGTGCTGGATGCTGTTTGTTCAAAGCAAAGTGTTAGCATAGCAGAAGCCATTAGAGTCCAGCTGTAAGAGCAGGAAAAATGCCCATATTCTGTATGGCTAAGTTGCTTGCCAACTGGCTTTTACTGCATGCGGCTCTAATTTGGGCACCAGATTTAATTTGCAGAACAGCTAACTACCTATAATACGGCTGGGTGGCTGTCAGAGATCTGTTACAGGAGAGAAAGGGTAGTCACCGTGGTTCTTCCCTCACAGAACAGAGCAGGCAAAGAAGGGAAGGTACAAACTAGGGGGAGGTGCTAACTGGGAAGGGGGGGAGAGAGAGGGAGAAACTCAGCAAGGAAGTAACTCACTGGAGAGGAAATGGGTTGACAAGAAAACCCACAGGTTTTTTGTTGTGTTTTCTTTTTTTTTTTTAAATCCCCACCCTTTACTCATCTGGGCAGCCCAGAGGAAGCCAAAACAGAAGCTCTGGGATAGCTGATCTCTTCCCAGGCAAACTCCAGGTCGGCCTGAGCCAACTGCTGCCTCCTCCCCCCACCCTGGGCTGTGGGTAGAATCTTACTTTTTAACTGCAGGGGTCTGGCTGCTGTTAAAAGTGAACTGGACAGTTCAGAAAAGGAAGCAAGAGGAACCTGGGGGTGGGTGAGCCGTGAGGATGAAACCTTCGCTAAAGCTTCAAGTACACAGAAGGGAGTTTGCCCTCCCGTGTGGGCACAGAGCCGTCCTGGAGAGCACTGTCCTCGCCCTCTTAGCCTGGCAATGGCGAGAGTTTCTCGGTCTTCCCAGGGCGGTGGGAGAAAGTCAGTAAGCTCTGAGAGATCCCCACCGACACTCGCACTACCCCTCAATGGCTTTCCCGCATGTTAGCTTCCACTACCCAGCATGTTTATAGCATTTCTTCAGGAGCCACAAGGTCTAGCAGGGCGGACGAGGGTGGAAGCACCCGAAAGCAAAGTGGGGAAATCTCCCCAGGGTGAGGCAAATGGAGAGCCAGGCCAACCTCAGGGCAGCTCACAATCTTGCCCAGTGAAAAAGGATTAGCTAAAAATCCTTAGAGTTAAAAAATAATAATACTTTATCTGATAATGAGTAGAAAAGGACTCTGTGTGTCTTCTCCAATTGTCAACAAATACCTGTTGGTGGGCGAGTTCATGAAGACTGTGCACTAGGTGCTGGAGTCAAAGTTCTCAGAACGACTCTCCTCCACCATTCCTGCCCATCCTGAGTTCTGCTTGGATTGGGGTGGGGGAGTGGGTGGAATGCCCCTCCGGGGGGCCCTTTCCACCGAGTTTAGGGATTATTAAGAGGCAGGACCACCAGCGCGTTGGTTCCAAAATGGCTCTCGACCACCCTGAGCAGGAAGAAAGGCTGGCCTTCAATAGCTCAGAGGACCTAGGCCTTGGACACAATCTTTTGCCAAGGAGGGTTGGAAAGCTGAGCAGTCAGGGCAACTGAGGAGGCAGCGCCTGGGAAGGGCGGCGGCAGCTGAGGTGGGGGAGGGCGGCAGCAGCTGGGGGGAGGAGGGGAGTCCTGCAGGCCGCGCAATTGAGAAGCTGAGCAGCTGAGAGGCCCGGCCTGCGCCCCACGGGTCGCCCCTTCCCACCCCAACCCCTGGGTGGGCTGCTGCACGCTGCAGAGGGAGGAGGGGACAAGGATGCGCCCCAATCCCTCTGCCAGCCTAGAATGTTCGCAGCAAGGCGCCCTGGGTACCCGAGGACAAGCAGCCGGTCCTGAGCTGAGGGGCCCCGGCGG
>LOJH01013834.1:13919-24554 GCA_001685095.1 Ellobius talpinus
CACACACACACACACACACACACACACACACACACACACATACACACACACCTTAAAAGCCCAGCTCACTGTGAACAGTCACCCTTGTCCTGGGCTCTTACGGTTGGACTTCTCCAGCCAAGGGACCGAGTCCTTGAGAAAGGCTGAATAAGTGCTTCTAACTCTGAACTGACATCTCCAACTTTCCTCCATCCAACAGTCCCATCTCAGTTCCTATCTTCCCTCATTTCTTCCTCCTCCTTGGAGGGTGTAATGAGAAGTTGATGAGACCAAAGCCACCCCAACTGTGACACACACCACTCTGCATTAACGAATTGTAAAACCCTCTATAGTAACTGATTAAAGTTCCAACCCTGTTAAAGGGCCAGAAACCACATCCAGATAGAAACGAAAGCCTTTCCCAGACCCAGGTAAGAGAAGCTTCGTACCTCAGGCTGTGGACATGCGCATCCACGGTATGATAGACATGCCCACTTGGAATAAAGAGGCTGAAAGGGGAAAAGTGAACTTGAAATGAGTTGAGTGGATTTTGCAGGACTATTTCCAGGCCAGGGAACCAGGGAAGAGAATGTGAAGCGGCATAAAGAACTAGATTCAGTCACCCCCAGGGAAGTCAGTGATCCCCAATTTCAAAATGCGTGTTTTATCAGCCTAATAAAAGCAGAGTATAAAAACCAACATCCCTATTATCTGCCATCAGAGGAAGAGAGAAGCTCAGCTGCCTGCCAGGGCTCGGCGCCCCTTTCCTCCCATTCTTACACCTTCATCTGTGGCTACAAGTGGTTCCCTCCTCTCCCACACACACCTTTGACAGTGACCTCAAACGTGAAATTACGGACAGGCACCAGACCCAGTTCAGGACGAAGGATATGTAATATATGACCCATTTCAACCACACTTGCCCGGGTGGGTGCCTCCCTAAGTCTAGGAGTTGGTAACGGGGAGGAGCTCTGGAAGGTGAGCACAGCTAAGCAGTGAAGGCACCCCACACCGAGCCCACAGATTGCCACCAGTACAATACATGCCAAGGAGCACAGCGAGTTCTAGGCCACACTGGGTTACACAGACCCTGTCTAAACAGCAAACCCAAACAATAAAATAACGAAAATCAAAAGATGTGCCAAATTCGCCAAGTATATACAAGCATACTGAAACAGCTAATCTAATGTCTGAGAGAAACACTCCAAGTTGCCATACACAGTCCTAAGACCAAACCTTTCATAGACATGCTTTCAAACACGAATATGCGGGATTCATTCCAATTCTGGGGCAGCCACAGCTCTATGGACCAGAACTGGGAAGCCTAGAAAGACAAAGACCTTCCAGGTCAAGCAGCAGCAGGGCCCATGCCTAGAGCAAAGTAATAATGCTGCAGTGACAGCATTGGCCATCACTGGCTACATTCTAGTCTCACTTCTGTCTGAGAACCTGAACCTCTGCTTTAGACACTGGCTCTCCCGTGAGAAGATCTTTCCTCCAGCTAGCTCATTTACAGAAAGTACACAGGAGGGACCTGGGCTGGACCTAGACTATGGCCTTGGAATGCTGCCTCCCTCAGATTCTGAGTTCTGAATTATCCCAGCACTTGGGAGACACAGGATCTATGTGAGTTTGAGGCCAGTCTGGCCTAGAAGGGAGTTCCAGGACAGCAAAGGCTACATAGAGAGATCTTGTCTCAAAAAACAAAACAAAAAGCACACACCTTTAATCCCAGCACTCAGGAGGTAGAGGCAGGCGATCTCTGTGAGTTCAAGGTTAGCTTGCTCTACAAAGTAAGTTCTAGGGCAGTCAGGGCTGTTACACAGAAAAACCCTGTCTTTAAAAACAAAAAAACAAAAAAAACCCAAAAGATTTTGAATGATTCCTACCTTCTTCACTACCCCAAAGACTCCATAAACAACTTTTAATAAGATCAATTATTTGTTTTTGTTTGTGTTTTTGAGACAGGTTTCTTTACAGAGGCTTGACTGTTCTGAAACTATGTAGAGCAGGCTTGTCTTTGAACTGAGAGACCTCCCTGCCTCTGCCCCCAGAGTGCTAGGATTTTAAGATGGGCACCATGCCCATCTTAAAATAAATCTTGTTTTTGTTTTGTTTTGCTTTTCTCAAGGCAAGGTTTCTCTGTGTAGCCCTAGCTGTCAAGGAAGGAACTCTAAACCAGGTCAGTCTCAAATTCAGACATCCTCCTGCCTCTGCTTCCCGGAGAGCTGGGATTAAAGGCGTGGTCTGCCTCCACCACCACCCAGCCAAAACCAACTCTTTAAAAGATAACTTTTAAAGCTTTTCACACCCGCTTTTTGTGTCTGTCTGTGTCCTGTCCAAGCTTGTGGAGATCAAAAGAGGATGCTGGTGCCCAAGCTGCACATACGATGGCAGTGAGTCCCGAGAAATGTACCCTCTAAAAAGCGTCCCTGGATGTTAGAGATGAGTTTGTGGATAAAAGCACTGGCTGCTCTTCCACAGGACCTGGGTTCAATTCCCAGCACCCACATGGTGTCTGCCAGCCATCTACAGCTCCAGTTCCAGGGGATCTGACTCCCTTTTCTGACCACTGTGAGCACCAGGAATTTACATGGTGCACACACATACACGCAGGGGGGAAAAAAAATCAGCCACTCACTTAAAAATAAATAAATAAATAAATGAACGAATAAGTAAATCTTAAGCCGCCCTAGCTATATGGTGAGACCTGTCTCAGCAAATAAATTTCCAAATTTTCCTCTTAAACATTCAAACTCTGGCTGGGTGGCAGCGGCGTGTGCAGAGGCAGACGGATCTCTGTGAGTTTAAAGCCAGCCTGGTCTACAGAGCAAGTTCCAGGAAAGGCTCCGAAGCTATAGAGAAAGAAACCCTGTCTCAAAAAACCAAAGGATTCAAACTCTGCAAACTTTCCACTGGGATCTTGCTCACACTGAACAATCCCGTTTCAGACTTAACCTGAAACTAATTCTAAATGAAAATATTTGGAAAATCCTCCTTTTGCTAAAGAACCATAAACTAGAATGCACAGAGCATGCAAACATTACAAAAAAAAAAAGAGGAAATGCTTGGCACTTGCCTCCTCCAGAGAAAAATTTCCCAGTGGCCTTACCCAAACTCAACAAAAATTCCCAATCTGCCCGCCCCATCACTGTTTCTTCTGTGCCTAGCATGCCCCAAGATATCCATTGCATAAGACTGCCCGAGGGGGATGGAAAATATCTGGATAATCCAATCAGTTCTTCTTAGCCAACCAGCTGTTTAGTTGTACTTTTTCCATCTAAAACAGTTGCCTAATGGCCAGCTCTGCTCCTGATGCTCACCTTCTGCGCCATGACTGGCTGCATTTCTGTTTGGTCAGTGTGCTGCAATCAGATTTTTGTGTAACTATATTAAAATTATGAGGTCCAGACTTACTTTGAAAAACCTCACGATTTATCTGTAATCAGCACACATTTAATGTGAGTGGCTTGTGTTTTGAAAGAAAGCTTGCTACTGTCATACTTATTCCAAATGTAACTGCAAAGCAAAGGTAAAAAGCCAACCAACCAAACAAACTGGGGTCTTAGGAAGCTGACTGTGCAATAAATATCAATAATAAAAGGACCATTTTGCATCTACGAGGTGCACATGGTCATCAATGATCAAAGCCTCAAGGGCCACCCAATTCTACACGGGCAGAAATGGACTGAACTGAACATCCTCCTGCTGGAAACCTGTCCTGTGTTTTATCTTACAGGATCATTTCTATCCAAATCAATGATCAATAACCAAATGGGCATCTACCTTAAATACATGTTTTTGTTTCATCTTTATATGCATTGGTGTTTTGTCTGTATATACGTCTGTGTGAGGGTGTTGGATCTCCTGGAACTGGAGTTACAGACAGTTGCAAACTGCCATGTGGGTGATGGGAATTGAGTCCGGGTCCTCTGGAATTACAGCCAGTGTTCCCAACTGCTGAGCCATCTCTCCAGCCCCCTTGTTTGGTTTTTTTACAAGACCTTTACTTCTGTTTTGAGAGATGTTTAAAAAGGACAGTGGAAATGGATGGGAGCACAAGTTTCTTACTGACTGGTAATAGGACCCCAAGTCAAAGCCTCCCCAGCTGTACCAACTGTTTATACATTGATTTTCGGTTGTAAGTCTAGCCTTTAACTGAGCTAAGCCCTCTCCCCAGCCGTAACTTTCTTTATACATTAGAAAAAATAAAACACCCACAGACCCTCTCAGTATTATTACTCCATACTTCTGTTTCAGTGGCCTTCAGGATGTACAGACAGATGTCCCAGTTTGTAAAGATTACAGATTACATAAATTGACAGTTTAGATCAGAGTTCTATTCCTGGAGTGGCCAAACGGCAGCGGTATCTGGGTAGGGATAACCTCGGTTCCACAGTATTGCTTCTCTCCCTCTTCTCACTTCATATGGCCCCTCTTGGTGCCTTCAGATGGAAAGGTCTGCCAAGGGCGCTGGGCCCCACAGAGCCCTATGGCTAGGAACCAGCGAAGAGACTGTGAGAGTTGGAATGTAGGTACCAGGAACAAAGTTCTGATCCAGGGTCTTGAAGACCCTGGGAAAGGAGGTGCAGCACCAGAGAGCATAGGATAAGGAGTAGGGCCAGGAAGGTCACAGGAAGGTCAGACGAGTGCTGTCCAGGAAGAGCCTTCAGCACCCTGCACTCCCCTCTCCCACCACACCCTCTTTTCTTGAAAAGGAGAAGTCAAACAAAATTAGCCTTGCTCGTGCTGGCTGCGTCTGTCTTCCTAAACCTGGTCACAGGGTGGTGACTAGGAGCCTCCAGAGGCTCCTCTTTCAAAGTCAGGTAGGAAATCCAACACCTGAATCTCTAAAGCCTCATCCCTTGCAAAACCAACTCATTTTAGAATCTTTTAGAAATGTGCAGACAAGGCAATTTTTTTTTTTTTTGCTGGTTTTTCAAGACAGGGTTTCTCTGTTAACAGCCTTTGCTGTCTTGGAACTTAGAAATCTGCCTGCCTCTGCCTCTTCAAGGCTGGGATTAAAGGCGTGGGCCACCACCGCCCAGCAACAATTTAAATTTTAACAGACGGGAAAATGCCACTTCCTCTATTGCCTGAAGCCCACTTTTCTTTTGGCGCCCTGCCACCTTCCACACACAAACCGAAGTGGGCACCAAAAACATTTTTCTTCAACGAGAAATCTCTAAACTTCAAACAGCCAGCCAGGTCCAGAGGCTGTAATCACAACACTCTGGAGGCTCTGTAGGCAGGAGGTTTACCATCTGGCTGGGGCCAGCCTGAGCTATACAGGGAATTCCAGGCCAACCTGGGATACACAGTGAGACCGACCTAATCAGTCTCAAAACACAAACACTTGCTAGTGTCCTTCTTTTCACTTAACCAAACCTAATGTGAAGATTTTTTATCTCTTTTTTTTTTGAGATAGTCTCTCTACAAAGCCCCCCTGGCTGTCCTGAAATTCACTATGTAGACCAGGCTGGCCTCAAACTCAACAGAGATCTGTCCTCTGCCTCCAGAGTGCTGGGATTAAAGGTGTATACCACTACACAGCTCAAAAGTAAGGTTTGGGTTTTTTGTTTGTTTGGATGGTTGGTTGGTTGGTTTTTCAAGACAGGGTTTCTTTGTTTAACAGCCCTGGCTGTCTTAACTCTGTAGACCAGGTTGGCCTCGAGCTCACAGAAATCTGCCTGCCTCTTCCTGCTGAGTGCAGGAGTGCTAAGATTAAAGGCGTGCACCAGCACTGCTGGCCTCAAATGTAAGGTATTAATAAAGTAATTTTTTTTATTTATTTACTTTGGTGTTTTTGTCTGCATGTATGTCTGTGTGAGGTGTTGGATCCCCTGGAACAGGAATTACAGACAGTTGTAAGCTGCCATGTGGGTGCTGGGAATTGAACTTGGGTCCTCTGGAAGAACAGTCGGTACTCTTAACCACTGAGCCATCTCTCCAGCCCTTAATAAAATATTTTTAAGTGTCTTTCACTAACATGTCTCAAATGTCAACTGTACATTAAAGTACAGAATAAAAAATAAACAACACCAAAAACCCATGTCTTAAAAAAAGCCACCCGTGAGTTAGATTTGCATTATCTATGAGGGTAATTCTGAAAGGCTGACACCCAAAACCCTTGAATCAAGAGGCTTCCAACTGCTGTTATGTATTTCATCCGGAACCATTGTAAAACAACCAAAACCCATGCCATCAAACCGTAGACAGCAAGAATAAAGTCCCTCCGAATTTAGTGATGGGAATCCCAAATCTTCCCTGCTTTACTAACAGAGTAAAATTTCATCTTTCTAATGTGGGTAAGAAAACCCAGGATTAAGAAATTCACAGTACTGGAGAGTTGGCTCAGTGTTTAAGCACACTGGCTGTTCTTCGGCAAAGAACCTGGGTTTAATTCCTAGCACCCACATGGCAGATTACAGCTGTCTGTAACTCCAGTTCCAGATCTTACACCCTCACATAGACAGGAGGTAAAACATAATGCACATGAAATAAATAAATCTTAAAAAAATAAGGAAGTGCCGGGCGATGGTGGCGCACGCCTTTAATCTCAGCACCCGGGAGGCAGAGGCAGGCGGAGGCAGGCGGATCTCTGTGAGTTCGAGGCCAGCCTAACCTACAAGAGCTAGTTCCAGGACAGGCTACAAAGCTACAGAGAAACCCTGTCTCGGAAAAAAAAAGAAAAAGAAAAAATAGTTTTTTTCTAGCAATACAGTAAATTTATGGATTTGTAAAATTCATTTCAAAGTGCAAGCTAAAATGGAGGGAATTTCCTCCAAATACTAAAGAAAACAAAGACAACCATTTTTTTTCACTTAATTTTGCAGGCTAACATCCTTTTTACTAAAAAAGTTACAAATTACTTCTATTATAAACTTTTTGTTGTTTTGTTTTCCAAGACAGGGTTTCTCTGTGTAACCCTAGCTGTCCTGGAACTCACGCTGCAGACCAGGCTGGTCTGGAACTCACAGAGATCCGCCTGCCTCTGCCTCCCAACTAAAGGTGTATTCCAGGGCGCTGCTTACACAGAAGTGCTGTAAAAAGCCCTGGGGGCTATTTTTCCAGCCTTCTTTAGTTGTTAAGCCCCTAACTCCAAACTGTGTGCTGCTTGCTTTCTGACTAAATGCAAAATTATTTCTGAAGTTGGTTTAGCATGTTCTGAAAAGATTTAGTGACTCAGTTACTCAAGTTTTAATAAGTTACTCATTTTAAATAAGTTGAAAATATTTCCTGTCATGCACAAAACGACCCTTCACAGATTTTAAGGTGCTGAGTTCAGAAAATTAAACTTATAAAATAGGAATCAAATTGGGATACATTCTCTTTTTAGCATTTTTCACCCCTGGAAGAGACCTGGTTTTCATTTTAATCATTGGAAATTTAGAAGAAAATATTAACCCGCTTTATTTTAAATCAAGTAAAAGGGAAGAACTACTATCAACCTGCCGAAAGAAATCAAACTTGGAATCACCTGGGGAAAAAAGCAATAAGCATCTTTCATGTTGTTAATAGCAACATTTTATTTTGCTGAGACCAGTTGACAGTAAAAGTGCAAGGTTTAGGTCTCACTCTCCTAGAAAAAGGCCTCTGGGGTAGGTGTTAAGGAAAGTTTCATTCTCTTGCAAAGTAAATCAAATCATTTCCCTCTCTTTGAAAGTCTAAGATGGCCCCTCCTTCATTTACTCAATTTCCTGGAAGAAAATACAAGAAAACAAATGCTGCATACCTGTTTTTAAAATGCTTTGGGTCCTTCTCCTTTGTACCAATACTTGCCAGTGAATAGATATAAATTCTAGGCCAAAATTGCCAACCAAATTTCCAGCACAGAGAGAGTTGGGAAAGGTTATAGTGAAATTTAACGTCTCTCATTTAAAATTCAAATTTGTGGTTTTCAGCTTAAATATGATGCTAGGACTAATTGGGTTTTGAAAAGGTATAAATCATATTTATCAAATATATTCAAAGGAACAACAAAATACAGTAATACTTTCAAATCAATCAATTTGCAAATGAGTGTGTCAAGAGTTCAATTTTAAACACTGAAAACACAGCACACAGAAAAACGACACCTCTAAAGGTGTTCATTTGCTTCGGTTATCAGTCCCAACTAAAAGCTTGAAAACGTCAGTGACAAACTCAAATGAGGGAGTATGTTCAGACACAAACTAGACAAACACCAGAAAACGATTCCTCAAAGAACACAAAACAGCAAACTGACTTAATAAAAACAAACTTTTTTTTAAACCCCAGGACATCAAAAATTGGTTCATGTTAGAAATATATTCTCTTCTCACATCACCCAGGAGGGGAGAAAAAAGACAACTGGCTCAATGTTTGTCTCGAAAATTTTTCAGTAATGGGGAGAACACACAAAAGATCGAATTTAATATGGACGTGAAAAGAGAAAATTAAAGAACCACCTTCTCACAGACCCCCTTTTCATTCCAACCCAAAAGAGCTAGCTAGTAATGCATTGGAGGGAACAAGGAGCCTAGACAGAAATGCTTTAAAAGCGAGCAGATGGCTTGAAAAGAAAGATTCACAAATACAGGGCACCATGAAAATTAAAATATAAATGTTTTGAGTTTCATTTTGCCTCATTTTCCTATTTCTTTCTCTTCCCTTTGGCTTTAAATTATAAACCATTCTCAAGAGCAGAGGGGGGGAAATGATTACATATTTCACAATTCCAGTTATTAGATTTACCACCAAAACAGCTTTGGATTTAAATATCCATAACCTTCATATAATTTAACTCAATTATTTTCATCTCCCAAAAATTTTTCAAAATGTCTTCTTTCCTTCATGTCTCTTTGCCTCTAATTGTAAGCATCTTCCCAGTAAGTTTCTCAAGCATTTAACAAATCACATACTCTATAAACAGAGACACAAACCACATTGATCATCTATAGATACAGTAATTCAGTTACTTAAAAATCAGAAGCCAAACCACAGAAGAGTTTATCCCCAGGCTAAACTTCCTAGATTCTTTAAAAATACTCCCCCCACACACAAAAGCGCAGCATCTTCCCACCTAGGAAGGGCCAAAATCTGTTCAGAAATACAGAAGTTGAGAGAGGGGTTAAAGGAATCAAAAATATACTGAGGGCTGCTCCCAACTAAGAACAGGAAAGAAAACTGCACGGTCAACCATGTTCAAAAAGTCTGCTGTGAGAAACACGGCCCTTACACTCTACAGCCAGAGTTCAAAGACTTCAGAATTCAAGGCAGGCTGGGAGAGGTACCCTGAATTTTAGGGGAGCAAGATGGAGATAACCCATTTTGCTGGAAAGAGACGGAACACAGGGTAAAAGGAACTCACATGAGAACACACACACCCATTCATCCCCGGAGTTCTAGACCCTCCAAAGAGCCCCAGCTCACAGCCTGCTCACAAAGCTCTCACCCCAGATGGTCCCTCTAACAATGGGCTGAAGGAGTGGGAGGGGGGGCTGGAAAGGGATATAGTACAGCTAAAGCATATTCTTTGCAAATCCAGTTCAAGGGGCAATATAAGATGTGAGGGGCTGGGGAGGAGGGTCTCTGAGGGGCAACAAAATCCGTGCCTGTAGCAGAAATTAACACACTATAAGGAGATTCTAATGGGGGTGGGTAGCTCGGCTGTTCATTATTTCACCCCCAATTGGAAAAGGACTCCCTTGAATCCACGTTCAAATTATGTGAATGAGAAAAACTGAAAAAATGAGGCCTGGCAGGAAGTTGAAGAAATCACCCCCGCCATGAGTTTGAACTCTCCGTATTTAAGCTTCCCAACAAAAATGGTCCCATACTTTGAATTAACTCCACGGGACTTCTTACCCTATCGATTTTTTTTTCTCTTTAATTTCTTCAAGTAACATCTTTTGGCCCACCCCAGTCCCAAGTTGTTGATTTGTTAATTTTTTTTTAGGCTGTAAAACAACCATTACAAGAGCTTGGCCAATCTTCTCTCCCAGCCCCCAACATCCGGAGTTGGGGGTGGAAAGGCCAGTAATGGGTTTATTCCACTGGAGACGCTATGGATCCCCTTAATATTCCTCTCAGTTCCCCCAAATGAGCTCTTTCCTACCTTTGTTTTTTGGGGACCGAGTGTTCAATCTCTAGTCGTTTTCCTTGTAGTTCCACTTTCCCTGAAGATTAAAAAAAAATGAATGAGGGTACCAGAGTGGGGGATGGGAAGGAAGGTTGGGTAAGGGACATTAGCTAAATTCAAGAATTCCTGGGCCTCCTAGGATCTAGGCTATACCTGCCGAAGGCTGTGTGGGGAAAGGTTGCTCCAGGCATGATAAAACCCGTAATTTCGTTGTTTTTCAAATTTTCGTTTTATTTCCACTAATCACGTGGGCTAGTTGAACACAGCTGAGAGCCAGATTTAGGGAAGGTGTGAGAGCGTTTGTGTGAGCGCGCGGCTTCTGCGACTCCCAGAAGTAGAAGGAAGGAGCCAGGGGGGACGGAGCACCCGTTTTCTCAATGTGGGGTGGGAACTGAGTATCCAACTTTACGTTCCGGCCAAGCCACGGACAAGAGCTTCGGCGACGAGGCGTCACCTGTCGGGGCTGGAGGGCGAGCGGAGGCCCGGAGGGGGGACGGTGGGGAGGGTGCCTGGCGGCAGCCGCGCGCCTCTCGGCTCGGCTTTGGCGTCTCGGG
>LOJH01013835.1:3651-19175 GCA_001685095.1 Ellobius talpinus
TCCCTCCCTTCCTCCCCCTCCCTTCTTTTTCTCTCTAACACATGTAGCCCTGTCTCGCTTTGCATATATCTTAAATTCTCATAGAAAGGATGCTGTATGATTTGAATCATGCTCTGAAGAACATCAGCAGGATCTGGGAATATTAAACATTATATAAGCCATTCTCTGGTTGGTTCGTGACTTTAGTCTCTTCTCATACAACTGCTCTATCAAATGTTTGAGTAGATGATAAGAATGAAGCACCAGGACATTTTATTTTCCACATGGTTAGAACCAGGAATTTTGCTTTGAAGTGAGCGAGTGTTTTGAAATTATGCAACCCATGTTCATTTCTTCTCAGTAGATGTCATGATGATTTTCATCTGTTAAGCAGTACTGATGCAGCCTTAAAAACAAAAACAAAAACACATTGTGGATATGGATTACCCCTCTTAGAAATCTGTGATTGGTGTATACTCTAGAAACAAACATGACTGTTTTTACACCTGAATATTCAGTTCAAAATTATGGCTAAAACACACTTTGTCTGACAAATATTGCTATGCTTGAAGTATAACTATATATATACATATATATGTATATATATATTTATATATAATGATATATTGTTATATTGTTTCCTTTTCTCTTAGGTTTCTCTTTAGATCCTTATTGACATTATCATTTTCCTCTGTATTTTAAAATTTTTAATTCACAATAAGAATTGACATTTATCTGACATGTTGGAAAACTGTCCAGGGGTGGAGATGACGTGCTTTCTGTGCCAACCTTATGTCCTTGGGTTCCGTTTGAGATTTTCATTTTGTCTTGTTTTTTTTTCTTTAGCCTTTGGCCATTGACATTTAGGTCAAATCGTTCCAAGAGGACCATAAGCCGGGGATTTTGAAAGTGTTTCAATCATTTCACATACAGAGAGGCTTTTGAAGACTGCTTTGAAAAATCAGTCACATTTCCATGACGATATTGTTTTTATCCATTGTAGGGTTACATAAGAAACTCAAATGATCTATACAGATCAGCCATTTTTACTATATTTTGGGTGTAACCCGAATAAGTTTCCTGTAAAAGTCTCCTGAAATAGCAGGGTTTTAGCTCTCAGAAGTACAACATATCAGCAGCAGGGACAGTCTCCTTCCTGCCTCCTCCCCAGTGCTCTGGCAAGCAGCACAAACAGAGGACACTGACCCTTAAACCCACTCACACTTGCCCTTCCTTATCTCTCCCTCGGTTCCTGCTCTTTCTTCTTCTACTCCTCTGTTTCTGTTCTCCCTCTCTCTCCTCCTCCTCACCTTGTGCAGCCTCTCCCTGATCCCATCTCATATGCTATCCTTTCTCCTCTCCCCTCTTTTCCTCTTGTTTCTATTATTTCTTTTTCTCCCCTAATGAAACATTCACTTCATTTCATATAGAACCAAAAGTTTAGGATGCAGCGAGCAGACAGTCTTCCCTTTGTTTATCAGAGCTTTAGAGACATGGTCATCTCAAGGCATGCAACATGTTATAATTACAAGGAATGACGTCAGCGTTGCAATCTCCCTTTCAGCAGGGGCTGGACAAAGAAAAGCTGTGGTTGCTGAGGTTGTGTCACTTAAGTAAATACTAATTGGGCCATCCATTCTTATTATGGCATTTAATTTTTAATACTGTGACAGTTGCTACAAAAATGAACTCTTAATTATGATATTTAGCTGCTTAAGGTACATAAATGCTAAAGAGTATATACAAAGAGAAGTAGATGCATACACCCCTGTTAAATCAGAAGTTCTTGGTCTTTTTGGATATTCAGCCTCTGCTTATCAATTAGTCAAGATACCTGTCTACCTAAGCATGTTCTTCAACATCTGAAAAATTTGCAAAGCACATGTTCTAGTGTCCACTTGTGTGTTGTGTGGCCCACTGCATCCTGTGTGGACCTCCGCTTCTGTCTTAGCCATCCTGTTTGCTTTCCTTTTTGCAGATGAGTACCTCTACTCTGGAACAGCGTCTGATTTCCTTGGCAAGGACACTGCATTCACGAGGTCCCTTGGGCTGACACAGGACCACCATTACATCAGAACTGACATTTCAGAACACTACTGGCTCAATGGTTAGTGATGTTTCTCGTCTGTTTGTTCTGACTTTGCTTTTGGAAAAATTAGGAGCCCATTATTATGCATTCAGATGTGTTTAGGGAGAGTTGAATTCATACAGCATTTAAAATACATTTGAAACAATTTCACCGCAAATTAGACAAATCGGAAAGTGTGTCTGTCGTGTGTGTGTGTGTGTGTGTGAGTAGGTGATATTTACCACGTACTATATCCTTGGCAGTCCTTGTGTTATAATAAATGTGTTATTTTTTTAAAGGTTCACAATGACATTTGAGAGACTATCATTTTAACACTTTACTTTTAAAAATGAGTAAAGTGTAGATGTGAAAAGTTGAGTGATTTGATCATGGCCTCACAGTCCAACAGCAACAAAACTGGGCTTGATGCTGGCAACCTGTGCTCTGTGTTTTAATTATCAAGCTTATTAGCTCAATGGAAAGAAATAGATAGCATGCTAAATTCGTTTTTCCATTTTAATTGCCACCTAAAATTATATATGTTTTAATAACTGTATACACTCTGTATAGATCAGAGTAATTAGCATTCTCCTTTCTTATCATGTGTTAGCCTAGACAAGGTTAATAGTTCAATGCTTGTTTCTGCTGCTAAAATTCATGTTTTGATTTAGAAACAGCACTCCAAAATATTAAAATATTGATAATGATAATGACTTGTCTAATTATAATTTTATTCAAGTTTTATAAGCTATTTGTGGCTTTTAAAGCAGGGGAAAAATCCCTAAAGAATTTATGTGGTTACTTCAAGAACTATTACAACTATTTCACCCACTGTCTTACTATACTCCATGTGTAGGGGGAAATAGCCTACAATTTTATTTGAATAGTGAGATCACATTTACCATTCTAAAAGTATTGAGTCTAGCTAAGGAAGCCAAGCCGGAGATTTCTCAGTGGCTATCTTCCTATCCCTGGGTGATTTTTGAACAGTGACAATATAAACAAAAGGAAAGACACTTTTAAAACATTCCTTCTGTCAAAACCTGTAGATCAGTTTGTTTACACAGTCAAGTGATTTGCAAAGTGGCCAAAAGAAAAATTTCCTAAAAGCTAATGGGTTTTGGAATTACTCGATTTGAGAGTAACTTCATAGATTGCCCCTTTGACACCTGTTTAGGTAAATATTCTCAGGGTTTTGAAATAAAATTACATCTACTTAGGAATGGCAAATGTCCTCAAATAGAAATTTTGCTAGGAGATAGTCTAGTCATTCTTCATCATGACATGTCCATAAAGAAGTCTATGTATGCCATTTTCATTTGCCTAGAAGCTATTATTGTTATTGCTATTTGACTAGAAACACACAATGGGACACCTTTCGAATGGCCTGACATTTTCCAAAAAACAACTTCCAACTCTTTTTCATACAGAGTGTTTCTCCACACAATGGTCCTGCATAGACAGACAGGCGAAGGTGGCTGACCCCAGGGACAAGGAATGTGTGCTAATCCTGGTGTGTCAGGGTAGTGAACAAGGAGGCTGAAAACATTTCGTGAATTCTAGGCAAGTTATTGATGCTTACTATTTAATCAGGAAAGTGTGTGTGTGTGTTCTTAACATTAATTAGTAATACACTAAAGACCAAAGGACAGTGGTGTGGGTATGAAGATCAGTCCATTGAGAGAAAAAAACACAGATGAGAGGGAATAGAAGTAGAGGTCGCAACAGGAGGATGTGAAAATACACTGTACAGAAAATGTGAGAGGGACAGCATTTGCTTGTGAATAGGAGAATCCAAAGTGCACAGGTTCTTTAAGACAGAGGCCAAAGATGTAAGACAATGAAGAAAGAAGAAAGACGTGTGGTAGAAGTTTCAGTGGAATACATTTAGCTAAATCATTAACAATAGGATAGGTAACACTCATGAAAAGGTAATCAAGACAATATTTACTGGTTAAGAATCAAAGTGACCAAAAGACTTGGTTTGCCAGGACATTTCCAGATGCTTCCGTCACCCTTCGGTTCTTCAATGCATCACCTTACACATCCACCCACCACATAAAAACACACAAACGAACCTGTTTTATTTGAACATAAGCACCTGCTCTTAAATCTTGATTATCACTTACTTGAGAACTTGGTCCGAAGTTTCTCTGAATTTAAATCTTTGTTTACTTATAAGACATCGGGCAAGTTACTCCCAGCGACTCCCATGCAAGGCTCACACACCTACAAAGTATAGAGCTGAATTTGATAGAATACCCACCATGTTTATCATTATTCCTGAAAGTGGGAGAAGTAGGATGCAGGACAGAAAGTCTAATTCTTTGCCTCTCCCCATAACTCTTCAACATTTAAACTATTTACTACGTCACTACTTTTTCCTTCTTTCTCGCCTTTCCTATGAGCTTACCCTACCTAATGATCTCCGTTGTAATACATGCTGTTTCCTGGAACTGTAATTCCAATATTCACCTTTAAGTGGACTTAAAACATTGGGTGTCTTACATTCTCATCTAAGATTAGACTCAAAATCATTTTATTGAGAAATAAGAATACCAAACCCAGGCATCAGATAACTAGCTTGCTGTATTAATTAATTTTCCTAGTGTTACAACTTAACACCCTACAAAGCCGCGTAGGGGAGGAAGAGTTTCTGGTGGCTCACAATTCAAAGGTGCAGTGTGCACCCGCAGCTCAGGAATGGCATCAGGAACTTGAGGCAGCGGCTCATAAAGCATCTGCCGCCAGGAAACAGCAAGAGATGAATGCTGCTCTCAGCAGCTCCTTTCTTCCATTGTATCCAGTCTGGGACCATAGTCCAAAGAATGGGGTCACTCACTTTTAAATGGATTGCCCCACTTCGGCTACCCTAATCTGTAAGACCCTCATAGATAGGCTTGGAGGCTTTTGGGAATGGTGGTTTTGTTTTGTTTTTTATCCCACCAAGATATCAATCCAGATTAACCATCATACTTGCTCTGGGTTTTGGTTCTTCAATGACCTTTCACTTCAATTTATCTAAAAATCTGCAAGTAATATTTTAATACATTGCTTTTCCATTTGAACTGCCCCTCAGTGCCAGCTTCCTGATGTTATCTGTCTTGGTTTTCTTAACTTCCTCTACCTATTTGCCTTGTGCTTATCTGTGATCCTTTTCTCCCCTTCAGTTCCTTTATCTAATCTGTCAGTAAGCAACTCTACTTCCTTCAAACCTGCTATTAACCTTGATCTTTCCGTGGCTATGATCCTCCAATAAGCTTCATTGCCTCTTAAAGATTTTATTGCTCTATTTGATGGTTTACTATTGTGCCTCACTTTCATCCCTAATCTTTTTTTATTTGCCATACATGTTAGACATGTTCTTGTGCACTTTTACAGTGTAATTCTGTTTAATGGCATGGTCTTGAGAAAATTATTATTTGCTTGTTACTTTCAGGGAGATATTAGAAGTCATATACTTGGATACATAGCTAGAAAGTTCAAGTAAGATTGAAACTAGGATATATCTGTCCATCTCTGAATGATAAACTGTTTCCAGTGTGTATGACACTGGATTGGATGCACTAACAGGAGCCCATGTTTTTATAGCGTCTTCATATTCCAGATGCATGTGGGGCTAAAGCAATTGAGGATGTGGGTCTGGCTGCTAAGGCTAAAACTGACAGAGAGCATGTGTTTAGATCAGCAGTGGGGGAGACCACCAGAGTGTGGGCTGAACTGAACAGCAGGTCAAACGTTTGCTGAGGGAAGAAAAGCGGAGTGAAATCAGTCCACTGCTTCCAGAGATCCAGTCAGGACCCCTTGGTCCATGGAAGTCAGGTCAGAGCAAAGGAAGAAATTGCAGAAACCATGGAACATTCCTAATAATGAGGAGAGAACTGATGGGTCAAGACAAAATATTGGCTTTCAAGAAACATTTCTATCCTCTGTCATGAAAAATGGCCATTTTGTATGTACATTGAGAACATAGCCAAAAGACCAAGGTTAGGGGGTTTTCTGGCTGAGTTAGGAGTGTAAAGACCAGAACACAGATGAACTGTGCTAACTGATGGAATGAATATTAACTTAGAAACTACTTTTTAGCCTTATACTTTACAAATTGAGATGCAGTGGGCAGAGGGTTGTGTACAGGTCTATTAGCTTGTTCTAAATTAGGACATTGCCTTTTGTAGTAGCTATGGATCTTTAACTTTAGATCTGGCACAGAAAAGATAGAGACATGGGCTGCCCTATATAAGATTCAGACACCCAGTATGATAAACACTGGCCACCAGTAGAGATTTCAATTTAAAGTAGCATTAATAAAAATCAGCCAGAGCAGGGCATGTACCTCCATACGCAGGAGTCTAGGCTCAATCCCTAGAACTAATAAATTTCCTTATTTTTCAACCATATATCCACAGTTCAATGTCCATATCAGCTGGAGAACAAAATCGTTTTGAGGAGTCCAGACATGAAACATTTCCATCAGGGCACAGATGTCTTTGAAATGTCTGGTTTAAATTATCATTGCTTATTAGTATTTGTACAATACAATATCCTACAATTACATACTGCAAAGTATTTGTAAATTTTCTTCATTATTTGCATTGTATATGGATACTAAACTTGCTGTTGAAGTTCACAAGAGTATTGTTGGGTTGAAGGAAGCTATGAATAATCTATTGTCAAGTAGTCAGCTCCGTGCTAAATGCAGCTTCCACTTCTGTACATATCATTAGTGTATCATTTACTTCTTGTGAGCTACATTAAAGATCATATATCAAGGTTTGCTTTCTGTGCTTACTTCCATTTTCTGTTCAAATTCCCACATTTTTACAGGCACGAGATAAGTTAAATTCTTTTAAACCTGGTACAACATTTAGAGTAAGTAAAATATAAAGAGGAATTGTAATATTCACTGTGAATTTAGTTGTGAAGATATGTATATGTACTGAACAATTGTTGCTAGCATAATTATCCTGGATTTTATTCGGTAGATTTTAGCTGCTAGACAGCTTTGGGAGTTAGACGTCCTTAAATTCATACCATGTTGTGCCCTGTGTCCCACTTGGCAGCAGTCAGAATGAGAACAGCTAATCTCTCGCTTTGCCTGTTAAGACTCATGTAGACCGCTACTCAGTGAGGACCAAGCCCTCTTTTGTGACTCAAAAGGCATGACTCCTCAGAGCTGAGTTCTTCTTTGTGATCTGAAGCTCCCTCTTACATGAGCTATCAGAATACAGAATAACAAAACCGAAAGCCCCCGGGCTGTTCTAGGTAAAGTCCAAACTGACACATTCTCCGACAACACAACCTTTAAATACACCATAAACTTTAAATACCAAGACACGAATTCAGTCAGGGGCAAGACAGGATGATTGCTCAAACAGGGTTGAGCTTTAGTTAGAATCTCTGGGTGGAATGCAAGAATGTCACCACTTGGAAGATGGAAACAACTAATGAACCTTGGATGCATGTGTTTTTGTTTTCTTTCTGGAGTAGCTTGGAACTTTTGTTTTGAATTTTCATTTTTACCATATTAGAGGGGGTTTTGATTTAAAGTTTCTGTTGAGACTCTCTGTTGTCTATAAATTCTCCCACATGGAAGGAGAAGTTAAAACAACTGGAAGAAGACACAAGAAGAAACAAAAGGCAATTCGAAAAATCACTGTCAACTAAGTAGTAAGTACAGGGGTAGGTGTGATCACCCTGTGCAAAAGAGGCCTGTGGGAGAAAGAAAAATGTTGTGTTCTGCAGGCTGAGTTTTTCTCATCTTCAATTGGCAGTATCTTGGGGTGTCATGCAAGAAGTTCAGTTGTGAAAATGCGTAGTTTCAAACTGTCCCTATGTGGCCATATGTTTAAAATGCCAGAGGGAGGGGCTGTGCTATAATAAAACCCAGGTGTCTATTGCCATGATTTTAAATTGTTGAATTCAACAGCCATGCACTAATTAAATGATAGCTATTTTTAACCCAAATTTGGCAGCAAATCAGGAAAGAATTTCTATCATAAAATGCTAACAACAGTGCTCTAAGACAGAACCTCAGTGCAATCTACAGGAAAGAAAGGCCCTATTCTCAAAACTTATATTTATTTTTAGCTTGTAAGGATGTTTATTGTTTAAATCACAGAACAGAGTACTACTTGATACTCAAACTTCTTTTCTGTAATTAGATTTCTTCATATAATAAACATTTGGCTTAGACTTTCCCACCATTCCCCTCCAAAACAATCTTCTTCCAAGACATATAAAAGAACCACATTTAAAAACTAAGTAAAAATCAGTGATGACTGACTAACACAGAGTCATGCATGTTGCATGTTATATGTTATCTCACAGCTAGAGCATCAGTACTTGCAATGCTATCCTAATCTCCTCCATTGGCATCATATACATTCCTGAAGTGTGGGCTGCTGTCACACTCTACCTGTTGGCCATCTCTGGGGTGCTCTCTGGCAGAAGCTACATGCTGATTTTCATTTTCATAAAGGTTGTCCTGTGCATGCCTGCAGCCCACCTCAACATGCCCCAGATGTCTTTACTTCCTTCAGAACTTCTGCTTACTACTCTTCTTTACAAACAGTTTCTGTAAACAAAGTGACCATCAACTGGCTCAGATCAGCTCAGGAAACCATTCTCTTGCATTCCCATAGGCCCCTCTTCAAAAAACTTTTTAGAATTAAGTAATTCATTTATTTTTCACTATAGGGTTCACTCTATAGCTGAGACTAGCCTAGGACTTACTATGTGAGCTAAGATTGCCTTGAACTCATTGCTGGCTCCTGCACCATCATTCAAAGTGCTGGGGTTACAGGTTTGAGTAAGTGTGCCTAGCTTGAAGGATATTTAATATTAATAAACATTTTCCTCCTTTTGTTTTCAGTTTCCTATTAATTGGTGTTTTTCTGTTTGAAATTATAGAGTCTTCATCATCTTTCTAGAGAAAGGATTGTAATTTTTCTGAGATGTTTTGTTTGTTTGTTTAGTTTGTTCTTGTTTTGTTTTGTCTTGACATAGAGTCTCACTATGCAGCCCTGGCTGTCCTGAAACTCTTTATGTAGGCCAGGTTGGCCCCAAACTTACAGAGATCCTCCTGTCTCTTCCTACCTCCACATCTCCCATATATGACTACTGGGATTAAAAGTGTATAGCACCACACCTGGAAAGAATGTGAAGTAATATCTCATGATTTAAAATTTTTCATTGTAAATTTATGTGAATGAATTAGAGAGATGGCACAGCAATAAAGATCATTGACTGCTCTTTCACAGAATCTGGGTTCAAATCCTAGCAGTAACATATTAAATAGCTCACAATCAAAGGTAACTTCATTTCCAGGGCACCCAAGCCCTCTTCTGGCCTCTGTGTGCAGCATGCATGCAAATGGTGCACAGATGTATGCTAGCAAAACGCTCATGCACATAATAAATTAGAATAGAAAGAAATAGAATGTAATTAAAATTAAGAAATAAACATGTCAGTTACATAGATCCGAAAACGTAGTATCATTTCAGGAGTCATCACGATGCATGTGTATATTTTCCTGCTTTGCTTTTCAGTGCTGCTGTCTACGATGTTCCCACTAATGCCTTGTTTAAGATCCTGCACTTATCTAAATAAAGAGGGCCAATAATATTCCGAGGATTTCTAAATCATTTGTCTTAGCCCCCTTTGAACTCACTCTAAGTACTAAATATTTACTTATTCAATCCTTGGTCTCTGTCATCCAGTCATACCATCTTCATCATTAACCATGGGCCAACAATCGGTGGAGCTATTCTCTTTCTCCATCTACAGAGTGGTCATATCCATTTTAATGACTTATGAACGCAGTAAAAGCATCTCACAAGGGCTTGTTTTCTTTTAATGTCCACGTCTCTAAACTATAACTGGAGATTATCATCTAGTTTGGCAGCATTGTATTAGAGACTATTAAAGCATTCTTTAGAGTATTACCAATCCCCAGCTCTATGTCTATAAGGATGCTATCATTTTCTGCATTGGTGCTCTTTTTTATTATTATTTTCTTATTTTTGATGCATAGTTTCTCTGCCTAACAATCTGGCTGTCCTGGAACTCAGTCTATAGACCAGGCTGGCATCGATCCCACAGAGATCCTTCTGTCTCTGCTTCTAGCGTGCTGGGATTAAAGCCATATGCCACTGCTGCTGGTTGTTGATACTTCTTTTAAAGCTACTGGAACATCAGAACTGGTTCTCTTAGACATGCCATTATATATGCAAATATTCACCTACTCCAAATGAAAACTGAAGTCAGTTCTTATTGATTAATCATCATTTTATCCTAGAAGTCCTTGGGATTACAAGTAATTATTTATTTTCATACATATAGTCCCACAGAGAGAGGAAAACACTATGATGATTTCCAGTATCTGTTTATTTATTTGTTTGAGTGCTTGTTTTAAACAGGGTTTTTGTAATTAAACTGACCTTAAACTTGCAATTAAGGCAAAAATAATTTTGACCTCTATCTTCTCTGTGTTGGAATTAGAGTTGCCCTGAATGATGCCTAGCTGTTATGTATCTTTAAAATATACATACATACATACATATATATTATATATATTAAATATATGTGTATTTAAATAACAGGTCAGAAAGAGTTCATTTGTTAGTAAAAGGAACTGTTTTTACTTTCCTCGGGTTTTAAAATCAATTGTGATTCATCAACAACTAGAATGTGTGTCTGGTAGTGAGGAGGTCCAAATCCTGATGATGAAGCCTTGCCAATTTAAAATAATTTGAAGAGTAAAATTTCTGAGTCTTGTGTGTTTTCCTAAAAATAACTTTCAGGTGTTTTTCTGGGTCTTGACCAAAGGTGGACTTTGGGGAATTTAAGAATCCATTGGTAAATAATAAGGAATAAGGAGATGTTTGTGCAGGCATTTCTCTCTTTGCCTAAAAAGAGATGAAATAGGAGACTAATGGATGATTAGGAAAGGCTGGGCTGAAAACTACTCATTGCTTGATACGCACACAATGATGTACACATGAGTGAGTGCACCTGAGTGTGTTCCTGTGTGTTTTGTCCTGAGCTAATATTGGTCATTAAATCCTGACCCGCCTCTGTGTACAAAGTGCTGGGATTACAGAACCAAGCCATTTGCAGAAGGCTGCCATGAAGCCTACTTTATGGTATCTTTGATCACTAGCCATCTGTTTTCTGGAGGATGATTTTTTTTCAGAACTCCCGAGATGCATGGGAAGAAAGACTCCAGAACAATGTGATGTTCTATCTCTTTTCTGCTGTAGCCTGAATGCTTAGTGCCTTGATTGCTGCAGGTGCCTCACATGTTCTGTTGAACTCAACTGCTTCCTCTGTTCCTCAAGAGCCATATTCATTTTCTTTGCTTTTATTCAAAACAATATTTCTGAACGAAGTAAAGATGTGTTATCAGGCAGCCTCATAGTTACACTGAACAACAACATGAACTGACCAATTCTTTATCTAAGCAAGTCATTGGGAAACTTTATCTGACTTGGAAGTAGTACAAAGGGTTTCTTTTTTTCCCTTTGTGCTGCAATACTTTGTCACTGGCCATATATGAGGGATGGCTTTCTGGGTCAGGACAGGCAGGCTTTGTTAACTTTGAATAACTTTATGTCATTTCTACAAGTACACAATGTGTTCAGGTTTCCCAGCCACAGGGGCTCATAACAGGGCAGTCACCATCCTCACTATTGTCACCTTAATAAATCACATTGGCCTTTTCCTTGCTTTGCGATTTTGTTTAAAAACTGCTTTATTGATGAGGTCTTTCCTGGTGATGGGACCCAAACTTAATGCATGCTTAAACCCTGCATTACTACTGGGGTGTCTCCAGTCCTTTTTGTGTTTTCTGTTTTGGAGACAGATTCTCACTAAATAGCAAAGGTAGGCCCAGAAATCACTGTGGATGCCTTGTACTTGTGGTGTTCCAGCCTTTGGCTCCAGAGTACCTGCTAATACAAGGTAGCACTGCTAGGACTAACTCCAACTCACGTTGATACCGAACATCAGGCACTGGCTGTTGCTCAGTGCTTTTGTGTATACTAACCTACTAGTAGATACTATTTAATACTACTAGACAAATAACATTAAAAGCCTTAAATTATATGTAAAAAAAAACTGACACATAACTAGCCTCTGGGACTATTAAGTAAGATCATATCTACAAAATTCCCTGAGATCACCTTTAAGATATACCCGAGAATGAGGATCTCCAGGGCAAAGGAAAGGACCTAAGCAGTATTGGTTATTTTCATCCTACCTCCAGTGAATTTCGCACAGTGTAATAAAGAATACCACAGTTTTCATGATTGATGGCATTTCAGGTTTCCCTAAGTTCACTGAAATCACATGGCTACTATAAAGGAGTAGTCTCATGATAAAGAGGACATAAAATCACAGAATTGCTAGACAGAAAAAGACTTTGAAGGTTAGTCGTCTGCGCTTCATTTGGTCAACAATGGACCATGTATACTCTATATACAATGCGGTCTCTTAAGAATGTATTGCCTACTGACATCATGGCCTGTTATATTCCTGTAATTAACTTCTATGGTGTTTGCATAGTAATGATGCAATCATTGAATGAAGCATTTCTCAGAATATATATCCCTGTGATTATACGGCTAGAGATAGATTTCGTAGATATCACTGATAGTTGGATCCCCCAGACACTTTCTCAGCCACTCCTGGAATTGCTTGCAGACATATTCAGCCACCCTTGGTTCTACCACATGCACCCACACTGACCGTATTAATCTGCACACCTTGTTTCTTGAATGCTACTCTCAGATCGCTTTCTGAAAATTCCGCTAATTTTTTTCATATATAGTGGTCCCAGAGATGATTCTGGCTGGAATTTCTTGTTTTAACTTTCAACTCTCTTTATTTTCCAAAACAGGAGCAAAGTTTATTGGAACATTTCCCATTCCAGACACCTATAATCCAGATGATGATAAAATATATTTCTTCTTTCGGGAATCATCCCAGGAAGGCAGTACATCTGACAGAAGCATTCTTTCAAGAGTTGGGAGAGTTTGTAAGGCAAGATTCATTTATTTTTTTCTTAAGAACCATGTCTATGTGCATGAGGTAACGCACCTTTAGTATTGAAGGAAAGGAGATCATCCATTATTGATAAAGCTGAAGATGATTTCACACTTCTGTGCAGTTCACACTCCTATACATGTGTGATTTTTGAGGTACAACTTTGAAGAGCAAAAACAAGTTATTTTTCAATCTTATTTTTGGTTATTATCTGCCTCCCTGGTCTTGCGTATTGTTGGTTCTCTGCTGATGTTTGGTACCATTCAATGCTCTTACCAATAAGACCACTCGCTGTCATGATCCCCAGAGGGAAAATGTTTCCATGTTACATTAGAACATCACATCTTAAAATTGAATAATCACTAGAGTACCTTACACACTAACAAAATCATGTCTATATTTTTTACAAATATACACCACACACATAACAGACCACGTCTTTTGTTTGGACCAATTGAGTTTGAAATACAATTCTATTTTATTATGTTAAATACTTCCTATGCCATTAATCTAGATTAAGTTCTGAGAGAAAAATGAAGAAAAGATAACTAAAAGCATAAAATATTTATAAAAAGTCCAGTTAATTCTGGATATTGCCATTTTATGTAAATTATACTGACCAATAAACAGCTTTCTTCAAGGCTTTTAGTTGATCGGCTATGGAGTTTACAGAATGGAGAAAGTACTGGAGCCAAACTCTTGATGTCTGAATTTGCCTCTGCTGGAAGAACTTTCCTGAAGAGACATAAATCAGTTATGAACAAGAGCTGTTAAGTTAATAAATACCTTCTTCAGCAATCTTTCTTTGGTCTTAAACAAACTTTTCATTTTCTTCCATCTAAGCTTGTCACTTTTTGTTTCATTCTGTACCCTCAGGCTTCTGAACCTCTCTGGGGGCAGGAATACAAACCATCACCACACTTGAAATTGCTAATGACAACATGCCTTTTGAATGCAGCTGACTTTTGAGCCCAGACCATTCTTTAAGTACTATCCTAGCCAATAACGCTGTTCCTCCCAGTGATCCTTCTTACCCCACAGGGGACAGACAGATTGTTTAAAAGGCATCCTCATTCTATCAGAGTCCAAAAATCTGTAGGCGTCTTTTAAAGCCTCCTGCTAGGAATGAATGGCCATGCCTGGAGTGCTCTTAGTATGTCAATGTACTGAAGCACGCCATCTAACAATGGTATAATGACCCTGAAAGCCACGTGGTAGACTGACACTTTGCATAGGAGAGGTAGGTTAAATGTGCCAAAGGGGGATTACAAACAGTAAATGCATTTCATGAGTCCCTTTGAAAACAGTATATGACAAGTGCACTGTTTGTGGGCAAGTTCAATGCTTAGTTCTTAATGGACATAATCCGTTTGACTGAAATTTATTTTTAACAAAGTAAAGATTTTATTCTGGTATAAATGAATCATAGAGGTAGACGAATACATCAACCTTTGTCATAATTATAAATATCCATGTAGAAACTGTAGTTAGAATTTCAACCATTACCCATGGAATGTTCTTTTTAAGCTGTGAGAAAATCCCTGCAAAAAAATGAAAAGGCAGAAAAAATCAGGAAAGGAGTTTACCCAACTCAAAAAGCCTCTGAGAATACATAGGAAGATTGTGTTCTATCAATTCATGAGATCAATAAAGATGTGATGGATGAGAAACAAAAGAGAGACTTTTCACTCAGTGTGAAAAGAGATGAGTCTCTTAATTGTTCTTTTAACTGTGTGACATCTTAAAACTACTCACTATATAGCCATGATCTATTGGTCAAATGTCCATGAAATATGGCTCTAAATTCTTTGTTTGCAACTTAATTACCACACGTCCAACTCGTATCCACCGTTACTTTTTATGTTACTTTCACATAAAACAATTCTAGCAGGATTTGCAATTTATTCTTTTTGTTTCATTTCCCTTACTTCAAAAATGTCTTGATATTTATTTCTCTACTTTTTTTGTCAAGCAATAACAAAACAACATATCTTTATTGTGAAACAAAATTGAGTGTGATAATTGTAGGAAAATAGTATAGAAGGAAGATCTCCTAGTAGGCTGTGGAAGCCCCTCTGACTTTCCCAGGTTTTATTCTGTTATAATGGCGGTTCTCTATCCTGCCAGTTCAGCTCATATTTTCCCACTGTCTGTATTTGGAAACACAAAGGTTTTGTTTTTGCTGCCATTGTTTGCTTTCATATTTAACTAATACTTTGACATAGAAAGGAACTGTTGACAATTTAAAAAAAATCTGCCCCTTTTAATATTCAACTTTAAAAATTGGTGTTATATTTACCAGGAAAATCTGTTTACTTGACTTATTTGTCATAAAATTATTGGTAAGAGGTTTGGGTAATAGACTACCCTTTTACTTTCTTACTCTCTCCTCTCTCTCTCTCTCTCTCTCTCTCTCTCTCTCTCTCTCTCTCTC
>LOJH01013835.1:19311-43865 GCA_001685095.1 Ellobius talpinus
TCTCTCTCTCTCTGAACACCCACAGAGATTAAAGATTGTCCAAGGGAAGGGCTGATACGTTCAATATTATAATCCATTCATGCCTTATATTTGAATATTTCACCAATAGCATTAAAATATGACTTCCCTAGAATACACATGCCACTGCTGATACTAAGCTGTTATTCTTTTTTTTTTAAAAAAAATTCTAAATTACCCTGAGGTAAAGGATATAAAAGACACTCATAAAGTGTGATGATATAACTAGGGCGTATGAGAACTCTAAGCTATCAGTGATGTTTGCAAGCATCATATGAAGGGAATGTTTGAAATGAATTCTCTAGTGTGAACAGGACTACGTACATTACATGGAGGAAGAGAGGACAAACATCCCATGCGGCATTTGTCAGGGCAGATCTTGCTCATAGGATGCTGAAATCTTGTATTAAAAATTCAAAGCATGTGTCAGGGGACCAATGTCTTTTTTTGTAAATTAGGTGATAAGAAGTCTTGTTTCCATGTTAGCAAGTGAGAACATGATTCTAGGCAATAGTGAGTTATTCAATATTTGAGGTGCAGAGGGGCAAGATGAATATATTTAGCCCACATTGGAAGAATGTATCTGGATTGAGAAATACTTGTGAGTAGGACGTCTGTTTTATCCAACATAGTATAAATAAAGACATGACAGATTATTTAGCAGCTATTTCAAAGAGAATCCATTTGTACATATCTAAAGAGCAAATGGATATCTCATTGGTAGATCAGTACAGATGAGTACAATCCATGACCAAGGTCATGTTCTTACCTGCAGTATTAATGCAATGTGTGGTCACATGTTGAAATATGGCTTTGAAGATGAAGAACTGAATTCACATGCATCCTTGTTCCCATTCCCAAAATGGTATTGACCTTATCAATAACTACCTCATAGGAAATACCATCCAAGATGACACTTGTCATACAGATAAGCACTCCTATATTCTTGGTAACTGGGTTTTAGAAGACAAGGCAGGTCTCTTGACAATTCAGAACTGGCGCATTCCCTGATGAGAGAGGAAACAGCATAGATGTTATATTGGGACATTCTGCAGCTGATGTGGCTCTGGAATGTGTTAGCATATTAACCTACTTAAAAGTGTGAGCCTGAGGCTCTGTGGCATCTCAGCTCTTGAGTGTGAAATCTGCAGTATGTGTCGGCTTTTGAGTCATGGAAGTAACTAAAACTGTTCAGAAACATTTGTAGCAAGATGAAACACAGACAGAATCCACAAAAGCAATTTGAGAATAATTTGTTCTGTGGTATGATAGGATGGGTAGGAGAGCTATCACAAGTCACTGGAATGATGTTCTGATAAAAACTCATTTGCTGTGGGGACACCACGCATCCATAATCTGCGTCCTTCGGTCACTGATGCAGGCAAATAAAATAGAATAGAGAGGGAAGAGAGTATGTGGATATGATGGGAGGAGAAGAGAAAAGAAAGAACAAGGAAATCAAAGCAGTTTTCAATGATGTTACAGTCCAAAAAACTCCAGAATTTTACAGTCAACATATAACTGATGACCTCTGCCAAGGGATTAGAAACATTAAACTCAGTATATACCTCCTTCTTCTCTCTTTCTCCATTTTCAACCTACACAATGCAAACACCCATATCTCTATGACTACTGTATCAAAAAATGTAAAGCTTAAATAAGAGCATTGGATTTACATGTGGCATATGCTCAATGGATGATTGACATGGATTTCTGGGTATGAGCAAGCACATAACAATCTAGTTTAGGAGACTTACATGTAATGAATGTAAAATCTGCCCATAGTTCTTGAAAATACACACTTATATTACATATATGATAAATATAATATGATACATACATATCACATTATGTATATGATAAATAGTATGTATGTATAAGTTATATATATATATACACACACATATATACACACACAGAACCTATTCAACTTAATATCTCTTATGAGCTGAAGAAGGTAGCAGTGGTATCCTGTGGGTTAACTACCAAAGTATTTTGGCAAGCAATGAAATTGTATTATGTTTCCATTTGTTTTGTTGAATTGAAGACAGTATTTCCAAGCTGTCCTGAAACTCACTGTGCAGTCCACACTGATCTTAAAATCTCTCAATCCCTTTATCTCTACTTTCTGAGTGCTGGGATTCAGATGTGTGGCATAAGGACCAGCTGGCATTTTTTTAATTGTAAATACAGAAACTACTGTTATTTTGTTCTTATTTAAAAAGATTTATTTTATTTTTATTTATGTGTAAGTGTGTTTCCGTGTGAGTGTATGCTACATATCTGCAGTAGTACACGGAGGCCAGAAGGCCATTGAGTCCCCTGGCCCTGAAACTGCAGGGTATTGTGGGACACCTGAGATGGGTGCTGGGATCAAATTCTGGTACCCTGGGAGAGCAGCAAATGCTTTTAACCACTGAGTCATCTTTCCAGCTCTCTGCTTTGTTCTTATTTTTAAAAATACTTACATTTATAAATGTGTAGTATTTCTGAACAAAATTGAAGTACCTTGAAACCATATTTGATAAATATTTATTAATAAAACTATGAATTTTGGCTAAGATATGTGGAAAGGAGAGGTATCAATTAACTGGTATGTTAATTTCAAATGACACTATTAATCAATAATAGCTCAGAAGAATACCGTTATATTAAGACTTTCTTTCAAATTAAAAATGATTTCCATCATCAAGGGCATATGCCATAAAGAATTATCTTTTTGTAACATCATGACTTTCTAGCCCAGCTATGTAGCAAGCCTTTCAAATTTAAAACAGGGTGCTGAGACTTAAATGATTTATAAAATCCTTGTTGAGTTCTATTTAATTGTTCAATCTTGTTGAACTGTCAATATTTTGAAGTACTATGTGGGCCATCTCACACCCCGGTGAATTTCTGTCATTCATGGTAGATTATTTCTGTCTCCATGGTGAGAAATTACACACTGACTGGATGATCAGGGACAGCCGATGAGGTAAATGATGGAGAGACTTCTGTCTGTTTACTTTGCAGTTCAGTACTTTCAGAAACCATCGTACCTATATACACACTCTCCCCCCACCCGTGTGTGTGTGTATGTGTGTGTGTGCGCGCGGGCGCGTGCGTGCGCGCATGCCCTTATTAATATGTAGAAATGCCAGTCCCTTAGTGAGGCTAGCTGGTAGCTTTGCACCTCAAGGCTATTTTGATTACGCGTGGATTCCCTTCATTTTTGGAAGCATTGTGGCAGGCTTACTTATGTATCCCACTCTAGGTTCCAGCTGCGGGCTATGCCAGTTCTCTTTTTGTTTTGAGCATTTCCTTGTGTCCACGCCAGGAATTCAGTTTGATGGCCATTTCACATAACTTGCCTAGGGGTCTCATTAATAGCTGTTTGCTTCAATTCCACTTGCGTTGTCTATTTTGATATATGGCCCTATATGGACAATCGCTGCCTTTGAAGATTTGTTTTTAAGGCTGATGACACTCTCTGTATTTATTGATCTCCACTGGGCTGTGGTTTTCATGCTTACTTTTGCTGTGTCACTTACAACCTAAGTGAGAGATTTAGTGCCCACAGTTACAGATGTGCTTCTGTGGCACTTCCATCTGCTTTTCCTGTCAGAGAAATTCTTGGGAAGGGATTTATAATGCTGGCTGTAGCTTGTAAAGCGAAAATTAGTAGGCCTTGATACTACCTGAGAGCATGCCTATGTGTGCCGAACTTAACCTGCCAGTGCTTAGAAACGAAGTTCTTTAGCATAATGTGTCATCCACATTCTGCATCTCTAATACTCTCCTGAGTTTCTAAAGTAGCTCGAGAAATAGTTTCTCCTTTTTTATTGATGTTCTGCAATGGCAAGTCTCAAGCAGTTGCCTATAAATATTATTTAGGAAACGAATAAGAAAACTAAAACAGAAAGAAAACTTTTCCTTGAAAATCTCTGTGGACATTTTATACCCAACACGGTATAAAACTAGGTATGGTGGTGCATGCCTGTAACCCCAGACCTTGGGAGATGGGGGCAGGCGCAGAAGTTCAAAGTCATTCTCTGTCACATAGTGAGTTCCAGGCCGGCCTGAGCAACATAAGATGATGTCTCAAACAAACAAGCAAAGGCAACAAAAACACTGCTCAGTGTTAATGGACTTACTTCGAGGGAATCCAGATTTTTCCAATCCTTAGACCCCCAAAGAGTAATACACTCCAAGAAATTAGGACAAGAAGAGTTAGAATTATGGATTTACCTTTGGTTAAAATTCCAGTGTTTACCCACTGCTGTTCATCTGCATTCTTGGACAAAGAGGGGAATTTTCCGAAGCATTTAAAAATAAATATCTTCTCTGTTCTCTTCTCTCTAGTTGCTGTCATCATTAATATTTGTTCTTGTATTATACCTGGAATTAGCAAAACTCTCCTTGTTTTGAAATGTGATGTAAAGTTCATAGCATTTTTTTCAATAAATGAAAATATTATTCTACCATTGATGTTGTCTCCTGGAGGCCAATACACAGGCCATCTAAGACCATTGTTAAAAAGATAGCATGAAGATTTGGGGCATCAATACCTTTGTGATTTTGACTTAATGGACTCTTTATTTCAGTATGTCATATTCTTTATCTGATGTGCCATTTGTCATAAAAAGTTGCATCTAGCAGGCTTTAAATAATTCTGTGTTGAGATATGCTATCGAATAATCTAAAGAATGTCACTGTTCAAGAAGATGACGGTGTCTGCAAAGCAACTGCCCTGCTGGCTCCTCTCTGTGCTTTCTCAGGCTGCACTGAGTTATTTCTAGGGACAGAATCTGGTTCTTGGAAACTTAAAACATGTCTACATGTTTCTATGTAAGTAAATAAAAATGGTAAGGAAAATTCCAACACAAGATGTTAGACTTAGAAAAAGATTTACACCACAATCATAACATTAGAGAAATAAAGGGAAACCTAGATAGAATAAGGTCACCAAAGCCTCATTTGTCATATACCATGTACATTCAAATAAATCAGTATTTTTCAGTGGATGAAATGGTCCAGCAGATAACGGTACTTGCCATCAAGTTTTAGAACCCAGTGATCGAAGGAGAGAACTGTCTTCTTTAAGTTGTCCTCTGAACTTCATGTTCATTCTGTGTCTTCCATGACCCCCTCTCCCAGAAAAAAATTAAATAAATGTTGAAAAACTCATCAATGTACACAAAGAAGAACCTTAATGAGGATACTTTTGTACATTGAGTGACGTACGATAGAGAAACTCTGCCCTTCCCCCAAACGAACAAGGAAACCATGTTTCTCTTCCTGTTTTCTGCTCTCTGTCTTCAGCAAGTGGTAACTGTGCTTTCTTCTGAGTGGTGCATGTGAGAATAACCAAGCTGTTCTCACCACTGTGTAATACTGAGATCATTGTAACTTTATTTAAAACTGTTTCATTTAGTCTTTACATGATATCATACTTGGTAATCCTGTCAGGTGAGTCTCAGAAACAAAGGGGAAGCCTCAGTAACTCACACAGAAATGGGTGACATGCCACATGAAACCCAGCCTTATTTACTTACTTGAGAGAATGCAGTTATAGAGATGTGTGTCTTTAGAAAAAGAGCCTTTCAGAGTGATTCCCTTGACCAACATCAGATCTATTGAGACCTACTCTCTAGTGCTTCCAAACACATTGAAGGCTTTTCTGATTCTTAGGATCTCAAGTAAGTTCCAGGTAGCTTGACAGCCAAGAACCTTTATCCCCACCTACTAATAGCTGACTGTTGAGATATCTTAGAAGACAAAATAAAAATATACATACACAAACCGCTAAGGAAAAGGGCAGAAACGAAAACTAGCCTTTTGCCTGAATAACACACCTGTGACTTCTTGAACTCATAATTTTAAAGATTACACAATCTTCTTACCAACTATGTGAACATTCTACTAACTCAGCACATCTCTATCCCTTAAACATACAGTTTCAGTATATACTCAATTGCCTTCCTGATTTCATCATTTTTTATCGACATGATTTCATGTCAATTGATATACTTCCTTATATCTTTTTTTCTAAGCATAGCTGAAAGTGACAAGATAAAGTACCGAGAGATCTTTAAACCAGGTGCTTTACACAGATAAAACTATGTTTAGCATATGAACCCAGTATTGTGAGCCTTAGGTCACAAGACACACTCAGTAAAAGCTCATGTGTTATGGCCCTGAGCATCTCTGAATGTCGGTTTAATGTTTATATAAACCTAAATTTGCTCTCACAGAAGAAAGGACTTCTATCCATTAGGGTATATCATGACTGATCTACTAGATGAAAACAATTCATAATCTGTTGCCAAACCACAAGCAGACAACAACACAAGGGCACTGTCCTTACTCATCACCCTGGGGAGCACAAGAGTTCATGCTTATTTTCCCTTATCTCTTTGTTACTTTCATGTGCATCTCTGTGCAGAGGGCATAACAACAAAGCACTCCTGATAAATAGAGTGGAGGCACGCAGAAGCCCAACTGGTGACCAGGAGCTGCCCATTCTGACATCTCAATAATAAATCTTTTGTGTTGGTGAGACCGCTGGCTTCTGTAGAGCTTCACAAAGAAGAGCGAACTTGTGACAATTTAGGACAAGAGTGATTACCTTTGCTCAGCCTTCTTCTGGGCTAAAAGTTCTCAGAGGGGATTTTGCAAACAAACACAGGGGCGGGGAACAAAGTCACACTGATGCATCCTTGCAGAAGAAATAAAGTCTAGGGCACTGGACTTCCCTAGCTGTGCTCCAGGTTTCTCTGAGGGTCAATGTCCGGTCCTCCAGTGTTTACTGAGAGCATTGTGCCAAAGCTGTGCTCACTGCACTGCTGAGAGCAGGAAGCTTTGACTTGGTTTGTTCTGTTTGTTTGCTTTTATCATGAGCTCCTTAAGAAACTTGACAGGATTGATAGAGAGACAAGGCAAGATTGTTTCATTTAAAAATGTGCACTTTTTTATTCATCAGATTAAACAATAAACGTTCCCCTTTTAATCAACAAAATTGGAGCTAATAGGTTACAATTCTTTCATTTTTTACCATAGATAAGAAATGAATGTAGAATAGGGAAAATGTTTGAATATGGGCACTTGTTGACTTTGATACACCAGGATTAGAAAAGAATGATACTCTGAGATATGATCATTCAAAAAGCCATATTTAGATAAGTCTGCCTTTACATCTTCAGAGACATCAGAATAATCAAATAGGTAGCATACTGTTTGAGCAATGATACTCAGAGAGTAAATATACACAGTAGAATTTTAAGAGCAATTATAGACATTCCTGTTACTTGAGTGGCATTATATAGAGTCTGCTATGTGGTTTTCTTAAAGACAAATATGATTTTTTCATTTCTTTTCTAATTGCAATCCTTGAGCGCTTCCTCACTGTATACTTAATAACATCCAGACACCTTGGCCTTCTATGAAAGCATCTCTTGGTCTTCCCCTAATTTACTTTTCCAACATTTTCCTTTACTAGTTTAATTGATCCCAGTTTTCATTGAAACAAGCTTTGTCTTGGTTCTCTCAGTATGTTTTGCATTGCTCTATCTGTTGTACTTTTCCCCTAATTTCCATCCCCCAGGTCATTTCTTCAACTCATCTTTCCACATGTGCCCTGATGCTGCCTGTCACTAACAAGACGGATAATCGAATCTGCCGCATCCCAAACACCTCTCTTCGTTTTCCCCGTGTGCAGAAACTCCAGCAGAGGCTCCATCCATGGCTCTCCAAACCTTTCTAAAGAATTTTGCCAGTTTTCTTTGTAAAGCTAGTTATATCTTAACGATTAAGCACATATTTATTAAGCACCCGATTGGCGGTACTGTAAAGGATATTCTAATCGCCAGGCAGTGGTGGCGCACGCCTTTAATCCCAGCTCTCGTGAGGCAGAGGCAGGTGGGACTCTGTGAGTTCGAGACAAGCCTGGTCTACAAGAGCTAGTTCCGGGACAGGCACCAAAGCTACAGAGAAACCTGAAACCTTGTCTCAGAAAACAACAAAACAAAACAAAGGAATATTCTAATCAGCGAAGGCACTAAAAAGTTTCTAGTGCTAGCTTAAACAATCTAGAAATTAAATGCTATTGCAGATTTTATTATTATCAAATGCAGAAAATCTAAACTACATAGATGACAAACAAAACAACAACAACAAAAACCACCTAAAGCCTCCTCTTCTGTCCCCACTGAATTTAAGGCCTTCCTGTGTGTACAATTGTCTTTTTATTGTGTATGTGAACATACATATGATTAGATTTTTTATATGTAACCACAAGCACATGTGCACTACAGATCCAGTCTATTCTTCATAATGCCTTGGAATGATTTAAGATTTAAAGGAAGAGATAGTTGCTGGGCAGTGATACACACATTTAATCCCTGCGCTCAGAAGGCAGAAGAAGGTGGCTTTCACTAGCTCAAGCCACGATGGTCTACACAGTGAGATCCAGGCCATCCAGGGCCACAAAATGAGACCCAGTGTTAAATATTTTAAAAGGAAAACGAGTGAGACAAAAATCTGTTGGATGTTATGATTCGTTGACTAAGTACCTGAAGTATTTCATTCAAAATTGATGCCTTTAAAGTTTAAAATTATCCTTTAATTTATATGGTTGTATCTTATAAATCTAAAATAAATCAATAAAAGAATATTACTTCTTTTGGCTGTTCAAAAGATATCCCTGTTCAATAGGAAGAAATGAAACAGATGAGTCACAGTGAGTTGCATATAGTGGCACTCTGTGTGTGGTCTCTGAAGACAGGAGGCTCATTGGTCTTCCTTCTGTGTTCCCTTCCTTTTTTGAAGAACATAGTATATATGGATACATATATATTTATATATATATATATGTATATGTGTATAGATATACTGTATATGGACTCGATTTTCTCATTTAGAATGGCCATCCAGACATTCTCCTTCAATTTAGTCTAGATTAAAGACATTAAGTAGAGAAGGTATGTACTCAATAGTCAAATACCAAACTTGTCAGTTAAATTTTTCATTAATTTTCTAGAATTTGGGATGAGAAAAGATGAAAGATTTATATGGCATTGTTAAATGTAAGTAGAGTAATGAAAAATGTATCTAAAAATAATTTTGATTGAAATAAAATTATCAATGTATGTATTCCATGAATCATTTGCATTCTATTCTTTATGAGCACAGGAAAAAGCTAGCTTATTTGAAAACATTTTTTATATTCTTATAAATTTAATGTCTAAAGGGACACTCTGGTTATTCTGTTTATTTGAAGTGGATGTCTATGTTTGGCTCTATGTAAAACTATTTTAAATAAAAAGCTGAGAAATAATGTATGAAAATGTAGGTTAATACTGAAAATTATTTTCATATGCATGTCTGTGTATACTTCTGGTTCCTTGATGTTTAATTAATACTACACTAGTTTGAGGAAGACCATTTTTTAATTCTATAATTAAGCCTATTTTGAAAATATGAAAACATTGTTCTTAAGTACCAATATGATATATAAGTTATTCTAACAGTTATTGAACCCAAGTTGCCTGGCATTATACTAAACACATTACACAAAACTTTCCATTTGATCACCAAAATAACTGAATTTCAAGACATAAATCATATTTTATCAATGACAAACTATAAATGTGTTAGCATTTTATAGGTCATGAACAAAAACTTGGCAGACACAGCATTTGGTCCCAAGCTGCTTTAATTACTGCACTCTGCATGCATCCACTCATTCACCAGAGTAAAAATGCTCGCATTGCTTTCATTTAACCGTAAGAAAACATTTATGGTTGAGTGACAAACTAACTTTTCCATGATTGAGTAGTTGAAGTAAATACTAGGATTGCGTGCTTTGTAAAAAGGTAGCGTTCCTAAGGTACCACCTCTAAAGCCGACCAGGCTTAGTTAGTTGTAGATTCCTAGGGTAACTTTTTAACCTTTTTGTTTCCCTTTCTTTCAGAATGATGTAGGCGGGCAACGAAGTCTAATAAACAAATGGACTACTTTTCTTAAGGCGAGACTGATTTGCTCAATTCCTGGAAGCGATGGGGCAGATACTCATTTTGATGAGCTCCGTAAGTCACATGTCCCTTGTTCTTAGGAAAGTCTTACGACTTCATCAAGTAATTCAGCCTGTGTTTATTCTAGCATCATCACGCAAATACATCCATTCACAATTAAGTGCAGCCTGGAGGAGTTGTTGTTACTAAATGACATTCACACAGGCAAGGCTTATGCTTTGCTCTCAGTCTGGAGGCACAATATTCAGAGAATTTTTGTATTCAAAAGAACCTCAAATTTAGTGCAGGAAGTATAATTACAGTACTTAGAAGATGTAGACCAAGAGGCTAGAAAGTCTATCCATTCTTCCCTCTTTCCTTGGTGGGAGCAACTTCCTCCAGGTGGAAAGAGTCTGGATGGATTCCTTGTTCCTAGGATGCCCTCTGCTGGGGAGTGTGGAAGATTTGTTGACTGTGGGCATCCACTCAAAACATTTAGAGAGACTGCAGACAGATTTCTTTTCACTTCTTCTTTTTTTATTCCTCTAAAATCTAGTTCTGAAAAGATGTTAGTTGCACATAAAGTCAACATCATTAGTATTTTTCTTCTAATTTTATTTTCGAGCGTGCAGAATGGTTATCCTCTACTTACTTCCTCAATATTGCATGCTTTACACATATTGAAAATAAACACACCCATATCTCACATAATTCTGCAAAACAGTTTACTCCTGAGTAAATTGGGAGCATGGAGACCTTGGGAGAGGGTTGAAGGGGAAGGGAGAGGCAGGGAGGGGAGCAGAGAAAAGTGTAGAGCTCAATAAAAAGCTGCTTTACTTTCACTGCTGTATCCGCTGCTCATGCATGTATTTTCACACTGACAGACGAGGCTCAACCCATTGCAACACAACATGTCTTTAAACTTTTGGGAAAATATTCCTTTGGTCTCTGGTTTCCATTTTATATGGAATCACAAACCCTTAACTGGAAACAGTCATGGAGACTGCCAACTGAGTCATCTCATTTACACTTGATTGACACATCCCACTAAGAGGTTATGTCACATAGCTCGTGAGAAAGCTTTTACCCTTAAGTCCTTAATACTGTAGTGATTCATCTTTATGTTGCATGTTGCTTAGCATTCTTGAACTATTTTATATATATTATATATAATACTACTGAAAAACAAGAATATATGGTACATAATTATTTTTCCATTAACAGAGGACATTTATTTACTCCCGACGAGAGATGAAAGAAATCCTGTAGTATATGGAGTCTTTACCACAACCAGGTAGGTTGAACACAAGTCTTTGTTTTTCTAACATATTAAGAGATTTATTCTAAGGAACTGGGTTCCAGGATCTTGGGATTTTGCTAGGCAATTCCAAAAAACCAAAAGTAAAGCTATTGGGAAAAGGCAGGGAGTTGAATTCTCAGCACTGCACAAATTACTTCAGTGACAGAATCTGAGCATATTTTAGCTGGGTTTTATAATGTTTGTGAATTTATTCAATCAGGTTCACCCAGATTATCAAAGATGATCTCCCTAAAATTAACTGATCATGTAATTTGATTGTATCTATTAAATACATTCATCAGAGTAAGAAGCCTTTTGTTTGAATAATTGAATATGTTAGCCTGGTGAAGCTGACACACCAGAAATACTATTTGATTTGTGTATATTGTTTGTGCTGAATAATGAGGATCTTTGTGGCCATGTCAAACTCTCATATCTGGCCAGCCTGATGCCAGTCCATTCTGTACTTTCTTACTTCAAGCTTTAAAAAGAGCTTCCTTATTTATATATTTTATTATCATGCGTTTGTGTCCATGTGTGTGTAAGTGCAAGTGTATGCGGATGCCAATAGAGGCCAGAATATGGCATCAGATAGGATACTTTGTAGTTGGATTAACAGGTAGTTGTAAACTGCCTGCATTGGGTGTTGGAAACCTAAATATAATCCCCTGAGCCATCTCTCCAGCCCTAGAGAGAATGCTTTTGTCCTTCAAATTCTTTATGTATAGGAGCCCAATAGTTGTCAACTAGTTTGTTTCACAGGCATTTGCTTGCTAATCCCCACCCACACGATGCTTCATCTCCAGCCCCACGTCAGAAGCTACTCTAGCTATCACTGTGACCAAACACACAAAAGAAGTAATTTTTAAGAGAAATGACTCACCCTTGCAAGATGTAATTCATTATGAGATGCCCCAGGAACTTGCTCACACTTGAGGAAATTGTGAAGCAAACAAAGACAAGGGCCGGAAGCAGAGTGGGGCTGTAATCATCAAGCTCTACTCCCCAGAGACCTACTTTCTCCGGCAAGGTCCCACCTCCCAACCTCAAAGATTAACACTACTGACTTGGAACGGTTATTTAAAAAACAAATGAGTTTGTTATGGGTACCTTATGTTCAAACTATTACAATAGCTGTATGATCTTTTTAATTTTCCTTCCAAGTTGTGTAGCACACATATTTTTATTGTTTGACCTGGTTTATTGTCTTAGAAATGTATTTATATTTAGTTCTTTTCACACCAGCAAGGGAGCTCTACCCTAATTACCACAGATAACTTTAACCCGGCCCCCAGGACATTCCTGTGGGTTTCAGGCTTTTTCTTTTTTTTTTTTTTGCTTTACATGATGCATCAATGACTCACCTGCTCTCATGCCACCACCCACATTAACAAGCACATCTCTATTATGAAGTCACAGTATAAAATGGTTAGGTAAAAAACATATACATGTAATATTCATAATTAGTGCTTTCCATATGTATAACCATAGAGGAAGGAATATATGACTGAAGGACTGAGTTAATTGATGGAGCTGTAATCCATCAGAGGACAGAGCACTGTTGTCTTTGAACCTTTTATACCACAGCCCTCTTGTTACTCCAACAGGTAGACGTGGCTGCTCCGAGCAGTCCACTGAACTGCTCTGTAAGATTAGTGGCCAGTTCCTATCAACAAAGCCAGGCTGAAGCTTGTCCTCATTTTCATGCCTATGTTCTTGTCTGGTTTCTGCATGGTGCTGCCTTGTAATATCGTTGAGATTACGTGACTTCCATGAGTATATAGGGCATCTACAAACTCTTTATAAAGGTGTGGCCTCTTCTGTCTTCATCCTATTTTATTCAATGACTTACTTTTGACTCTGTTTAAAGGACACAGACCCTTTCACGGTATGCCTAGAATACTTCTCAGTTTTGCATGGATCTTCCTTTAACTCTTTATCACTGTGCTTAGACATTAGTATTGAAGTACTTGGAGGATTTGTTATTGACAATGAAAGAAATGACTCTGGTGTCTCTCTTTGAACAAATTTATCGTTTTTTCCTTTCCATGGTAAGCCCCTTATAAGCTTGAATTTTTGTGGATTCAAAATATATCAGCAAACAAAGAATATTTGATCAATTGTGAGTCCTAAAAAGAAAATATTTTAATGTGCATATTACAAAGACACAACAAGAGCTGCTGTTTGGGAATCCATTTTTCTTTTAATGTGCAAAGAATATGAAAAAATGCAAGAGGAGCAATTGCCTGCAGTGGCTCAAGTATCTCAGCTCTAGTTTTCTTGGCCCCTTTCCATGCAAAATTCTTCTTTGAAGTTGATGTGTGTTCCACACACAGATGTAGATATGTGCCAGGAAGACAGAGCCCCAAGATACTTCTTTTATTTTCTTTCCTATCAAATTTCTGCCCACCCAGGGTGTAAAGTTACAAAACAGCTCTTTGTTCCTGGTGTTCTTTATTGTTTTATTTTTAATGTTGCCTTGAAGACTGAGGTAATTTTAGAATGCATGTCATATCTTTTGTCTAGCGAAAAGACATAATTTCCCTTTGATAATGGTACATTATTTCTTTAAAATATAATAGACAGATATGTGATTATTATTACAATATCACTTTCCTCCTGTCTGCTTGCTTACCATTGCCTTCTGATGTTTCCCGTTGACACCATTCCAAGACTATTAATAATTGAGCTTCCAAATGCTGAAGAATCATTAGTTTATGTAAAGCAGGGATGATGTCATTCGGTCAGAAAGGTCCATCTTAGTTTTAAGAGTAAGCCTCAAAGAAAATTTATTTTACTTTCCAGGAATAAAGCAAAAAAGAAATCCCTGAAGGGTGCTAACAATTGTCATCTCTGTCTTGTACAGTTTTAGAATTCCTGGGAAAATTTTAGCTGCATAGTATGTTTGCTGAAACCACATGATTATGACCACATTAACTATTAAGTAGACGACTGCAATTCATAAGCCCAGTTCAAGCAATGAAAGTTTATTTCTGGCTTAAAAATGGTTTTAACAAAATGATGTGAACAACAAGTTCGTTATCCAAACTCTGGATATGCGCGTACTTTTAGTGGAACGACAAAGGCCAGGAAAATGTTTAAGTCAGCAAACACACATGCAACGAGTCTGACAACCTTAGATAAATGGTATGTTTTTTTTAAATGATTACTGTTTTAAATACAGATAATATAACTTCTTACATTTAAATCTCTTTGTAAGTATTATAATGCTTTCAAAACTAAACAATATATGAGTGAGCATCATATTGAATCATTTCTAGCCAACAGTTTTTCTGCAACATTGGTTCTCAACATGTTCGTCATGCCCCCCCTTGGGTCACAAATCAGATATCCTGCATTTCAGATATTTACGTTGTTATTCATAACAGTAGCAAAATGACAGTTATGAAGTAGCAATGAAAATGATTTTGTGGTTGGGGTCACCACAGCATGAGGAACTGTATTTAAGGGTTGCAGCGTTAGGAAGGCTGAGAACCAGTGTTGTCATCTGGCCCCTGAGGATCCACGATGATCCACTTGGCAGTCCTTCCGCACCCTTCTTGCTGCATGCTTCAATTACCTACATGTAAGACAATTATCATCCTCACATTTCAATCAAAATTACTTGCCTATAAACTCCTTCAAGACATAGGCACATATTTTGGCAATGCTTTTCAACTAGAATGTGCCATCTGTTCTCCACAAAGCTCTTGGGTGCAGTTATGTGCCCACAGAATGAATGACTGAATCACGTTCCTTTCTTTCAGCTCCATCTTCAAGGGCTCTGCTGTCTGTGTGTACAGCATGGCTGATATCAGAGCTGTTTTTAATGGCCCCTATGCTCATAAGGAAAGTGCAGACCATCGCTGGGTTCAGTATGATGGAAGGATACCTTATCCCCGACCGGGAACGGTATGTGTCCAACTGAATAACTGAAATATTTCCTTCATTTCACACTCAACTCCTAATTCTCTTACTACCAACTATGACATTCCTTAAAGCCACATGTGCTTGCTGTTGATTTTGAAGTAGTGTATTTGTTTATAGTGATGTATTAATATTTCTATTATTCAAGTAAAGTTAAAAAGGTTTTGAATGACAACTTTAAGCTTTAAGGAACAGAGTGGACTATGTTCTTGTGTTTGTACTGTGATGTTATTACAGAATTTGGCTTGGATATGTCAATTTAGTTATCCAGAATGCAAAAATTGTAAATGTCAAATGAATAATTGTTTTGTTTCTTCATCTCTGCATATATCTTACTTATGCCTCTAGGATTTCTTAGTGTCTGGTTCTTCCATTACAAGCTCTTGATACATATCAATTTTTTTCTTTATTATGCTGAACTTTTAAATAATAAACAATTCTTAGAGTAGAAGAAATTCTAAACTTGAGGTACAATAAAATTTGGGGACATATACCTGTAATCACAATAGCCTGAAGGATGTAGTAAGAATATTGTGAATTTGAGGCTGGCCCCTAAGCAGGTTAGAAAAAGAGGCTACTGGTAAAAGTGGGGAGGTGGAGGGGAGGAGGAAGACTCATCTTAGTCTACATTTATTTTCAAATGCTGTAAACCATATTTAAGGACAGATGAGGAAAAGTAAAATGTATTTTATAATTTATGCATTTGTTTAAAAAATGGGCTTGGGAGATGGTTCCCAGTAACTGTGAAAGCGAGAGGGTCTGTGGATAAATCTCTGAATACCAGATAAAAAAATGGATGTGCCCAACCATGATGATGCAAGCCTTTAACCCCAGCACTTGTGAGGCAGAAGCAGTCAGATCTCTGAGTTCTGAGTTCAAAGCCAGTCTGGTCTACAGAGTGAGTTCAAGGACAGCCAGGGCTACCAAGAACCACCCTGTCTCAGGAAAAAAAAAAAAACAAAACAAAACACCTGGATGCTGCAGTACATGTCTGTAATGCCTCCCACTGCTGAGGAGGCAAAGATAGGAAGACCTCTTGGGCTTTCTGGCCAGCCAATCTAGCCAAATTCCTGAGCTTCAGGATCAACAAGAGACACTGTCTTCAAAAAGAAGGCATAAAGCAATTGAAGACACCCATATTAACCCTGAGCTTCATATGCAGGTGAACAGATATACATGTGAACATAGACATGAGTGCCTACTCATGTATGCCTACTTAAGGATAACTAAATATTTCCACCAAGACATCTAAAATAATCATCAAGAGAAATTTTAGCCCTTTAAATTCTACTTTATATTGCCCTTTTGTGCTTATTATTAGGAGGAAATAATTGGTAGTTGGGCTTTCTTATCTTCCTGATTTCATGTTACGTGGTGCAAATAAAATTGTATGTATTATTATGCAGCTATTTTTATTATTATTATTTCTCAATATGAATTTTTCCAGGATATTATGTCTTAACCATTAGGTATTCATTATTCTTTTATTTTAATTAACTAATTTATTTGGGAGGGTATTTGTTATTTCTGTGGATAATTTTATATTTGTATTATGTTGCTGTTTATTTATTTATTTATTTATTTACTTATTTATATGTTTGGAAAGAGGGTTACTTTTTCTAGGGAAATGTGAAAACAGAAAGAGCCCCTTGAGAGACCAAAAAAAAAAAAACCCAAAACCAAACCAAAACAAAAAAACAACAAAAAAAAAACTATTACATCTCCAGCTAGGTTGGAGACCAATGAGTTTCGGGGTGTCACTTACATAGGTGAGAGATTTCCTTTCTTCAGGAGCTAGGGTGACTCTCAGGCAACTACGTCACTGAAAAAGTCCCACCTCACCTTCTTATATAACTTCTTATTTAATTTGCTGTCATAAGCCAAATGTTGGGGGCCATCTGTCGTAAACTGCAAGTTGGGCCAACATCTGTTGGAGTCCACCCTGGATGAAATGTGCACGTTCCAGGGTAGGAGTGTGAGGATTAGAATTATTAAGAAAAAGGGAGAGAGATGCAAGAGACATAAAAGTCAGAAAAACACCAGGAGGGACATTCAGTGAATACTCAACCCTGAATCACTCATGTTTATTTTCCACATGATTATATACTTCACTCCAAAGGGAAGGGGGAGGCCACAGATTTTGTTAACCTCATATAAGGAATAGACCAAGTATCCTACAGGCAGCTACTCCCTGGAACTTTCTACCAAAGCCAAACTTCCTTGAAGGAGCAAGAATAGCAAGGTGGGGTGGATTCAGCTCTATACTCAAAATACTAATTAACCACACCCTGGGTCAGGATCTCTTGTTTGTAGCCACAACCGTTGTCAACAACTTTGAAAGAGTAAAAATAAGCTCAAACTCTCTGACCTTTAGTCAGGGTGGAAGGGACTCACATCTGTGGGCCCTGATAATTTGCAACACATGACCACACCGTGTAGAGCTAAAGCTTGCATAGCAGGTATGTAGAGCTCACTCATCTTGGCTGAGATGATGTGTCCATTGTTTCTAACTCTCTCTTTACTCTTCTACCTATCCTTTGATAGCTACCATATTATTCTTTGCTTCTGTGACTTTAACTACATCAATACTTCATATAAGTAAATTCCAGACATCTGTGAACGGATTGCTTTACCAAGCAATACCCTAAAAGCTCTTTCATGTTACATATGGCAGAATTTCTTTACTTTTTTATAGCTCCTCATATTCTAGTGGGGTGTGTGTGTGTGTGTGTGTGTGTGTGTGCGCGTGCGCACACGTACTTGTTATCTGTTCATCTATCAGGGAACACTTAGTTGTCCCACATCTTTGTTACTTAGAATAGGATTGCAATAAAAGTAGAAATGATCACACTACTTTCAGGTACTGATTTAATTCAAGCCATTACAGTTTTGTTTTTGCCTGTGTCCCCCCCCATACACACCCATCATCTGGGTCTTATAAGTGGAAGAGTTTGCAACTGGGGCAATCTACATTAAATACAATAAATAATTTTGATACACAGGCGCAGCTACTGAATCTTACCATACTCATTCATTGAACACAGTTATCAAAATAGCTCCATACCAACATTGCCTTGTAGTTACAACATAAGTGAAAAAGACTGCGGTGAGTTTTGCTAGCACCGTTTTCTCAGCTACCACCTGAAAAAAAGCCATAAATACTGTGGAAGCCTTAAAGAATACTCATTAAATGACACTTCTAAGCACACAGTCATTTCCCCGAAATGGCAGTTAGTGACTCCCACAAACCAGAAGATGCATATGCTAGTGTTTTTCATCAGTGATAAAAGAGGAAACAAAATATGTCAAATGTGCTGATCTCTGCTGCTGTACCCTCAAAATAGTTATGACCAAATTTTGAAATGGCTAAAAGAATGCCTACATTTTTAAATTTTTGTCCTTATTTGTTCAGTTATTTTTTCAATGATTTTTAAATTTATTTTATTTGTTTTTAATGATCATCCTGTTTCTACATTGTAAATATTTTATTTATTGAAAATAAATTAATTTAAATTGTAATGCCGAAGTTGAGTTGGGAATATCATGTAGTTGATGTGAAAATGTATTACACAAGTGCTTTTACCAAATGAACTTTACCACTTCAAATAACCACATTCGTAAAATCAGTGAAATTAGGTTTCACACACTATCAAGTGACCACCCTTGTAAAATTTGAGAATGTATGAGTTAGAATGAGTGATAGAGACATCATAACTCACCCTCATATTACACTGGAGGAAATTAGTGTCCAAAATAATTAAATAGTATACCCAATCTCAAATTACCCAAGCGGCAGACTGAAAGGGCTGGCTGGGCGGAGTTTTACGGTCAGTCCTTCCCTTGTCCATGGATATAATATTTACCTCTTTCTTAACATTTTCCTCACAAATATATGCCAATATAACCTATCTAAAACTATTTATATTTATTTTATATCATTTTCTGCCATACTCTTCTATCTGTGCTTATTAAAAGTACAAAACTATGCTCTTCCTCCAATTCTGAAGTTTTGTATAAAATTGCAACTGGACATTCCTATGACTGACATTTTCATAAATACTTACAACTGGAATCTTGAATTGTTTCTCCTAGGCCTGGTCTGTCCTCTACACAAGTATAATGAAGCTCTGTAGCCTTGCAACTCTTGATATTTTTATTTTAATATATGGAAATACTTCTAACTTCAATGAAATATTTGCTAAATACAGAATTTGCTTCTTGTACATTGGTTAAAGTCTTTGGTTTTGTATATTCTGTATCCATATTACTTTTATGATTGAACACTGAGTTTATATCCCAGGAGGGACCTCAGTTAAATACTTACAGGCACGGGTCATTTTATCTTGTTTAATTTCCTTGGTTTAGGTAGGATGTTGTACCACTGTGGACCAATGCCAAATCTCAATTCCTAGTCCATGATGCTTTAAGTTAATAAACCTGCAGAGTCACAGAGATTTTACCTCCGTGATTCTTCTGCCCTCTGGTGTCTGGAAAGAGCAGCTAGCAAATCATGGTTTGTTCAGGTGAATTTGTAGGATCTTTACTTTTCTGTTTGTTTGGTGCTGTGAGGTTCTGACTGAAATGAAATTTCAAAACAAAAGTAAAACAAAGAATGGTACAAATCAGACATGAAAACCAAACTGGACGCAGGATAAAAACAATACTTTGAAAAATACCTCAATCTGTAAAGGATGATTTCAATTGTGAGATTTGATCTATTAGAAATAATTCAAAACAATTTTAGCAAATAAGGAAGTGTATTTTACAGTTTTATTCTGTGTTGACAAGGAAGTTTTGTGTGTGTGTGTGTGTGTGTGCTATGTTTACTTTGTATGTGTTATGTGTATACATGTGTGTATGTGCATCTGGAATCCTGAAACTGGTGTTGGGTATCCTTCTCCATCACTCTCTGTATATTATTATTTTGGAGGAAGGCTTTCTCGGTAAATCTGGAGGAGTACTGTCTTGTATCTTGCCAGCAAGCCCTAGGTATCCTCCTCTCTGTACCTCCAATGCTGGGATTACAGGTGAGTTCAAACAAAACTGGCTACTTGGGATTGGAATTCAGGTTCCCCACATTTGTGTGGATTGAACTATTACCCAACTCCTGATAAGGAATTTTTATAATTTGCATATTAATGTAAGATGCTGCCCAGTGTTGACTGAGAAGTAGATTTCAGTTTTAAAGTATTCTTCTGTCCAAGAAAAGAGCATTGAATTTTACAATGTAGATGTTTGTAAGAAAGATGTGATCCACTACCCAGAAATGATTTCAAGCCAGTTTTAAAATTTTGTAAAAATAGTAATTCACCTTTGATTCATTCCGAAATGACTACTGTGTTTACTGTCAACTTACTATGCTGCGTTTTAATTATCAAGACAAATGATTTTTCTGACTAATTCTCTGTTTTGTTGTTTGAGACTAAATGGAGTCAGAGATAATATCATTCATTATCATAGCTTTAGTTTTCCAGGTGGACACTGTTCAATTATAGGTAATGCACATACTATGAGAATTTTGTGAATTTCTTGGTTTCAAAGCTGGCAATAGCACTGTACCTCAAGAAACACATCATTCTAAACCTAAACCTTCTGGGGAGTCTGACACAACAGACATCACAACCACCCCGAGACTAATTAGATCTAGGCTACTTCTCCAGAAACAGTGAGAGTCCACTTATTTTAAACATACATTCACTTTTCACTGTAGTTTTCAGCTCCTTAAAAGGCACAACCTTGGCTTCTCAACTGGGGTCCCCAATTTTCAAACTACCAACTATATGCAATAATATTTTGATTTTTCTCTTATGGGAATTGCTGTAAGGGAAAGGGTATCTGATGGACAGGGAGCAGGGTTCAGAAAGTTCAAGTTCTTTGGATTAATTTTTGCATATTTATTACACCTTAATGACTGTATTAGGCAGATCTCTTCCCCCACCCCAATCACTAATAAAGGGTCTTTTTTCGTTACTACACCCCAATGGCTATATATTATGGAGATCTCCCTCCCCATCTCTAATACAGGGTTATTCTTTACAGATCTATTTCAGACTGATCTTTAGAGGAATAATCAGGGGGATAAAATTCCATTTATAAAATGTGCATTTTCAAATTAAAATAAAAACCGTATTTCTTTTACCTATCACACATAAATTGTCCTGTTTATTTCCCCCGGTTTGATTTCTCCTTGAGTCATGACTTCCCTCACGCTCGTTATTCCTCTGATTAGCTTAAGAGGAACACGGGACCTGGAGAGATCAGAAAGCAGCTGACACGTTGAGCGGAGAAACTTCACAGCTGTCTGGTGCCTTGCCACAATAACGGTCTCTCAAAAAAAATTTATTCTCTTCTTATCCACCGCTTCCCGCTGCCCTCTTGAAGGCCCTACACAAACTCCCAGACCTGCGGAGCATTACAGGGTCACACCTAGCCAAGCACAGCCTAAGCCAGCAGGGCGGGATGCTAAGGGCCGCACCCTAGCATCTCCGGGTTTGTCTAGGCCGACTGTCTTCTCTCTTCAGCTCTGGCCACATATCCAGCAATGTTTTGGCGTTTTAAAGTCTGACTGAGAGCTTTCTGTTCAATCTTTTTCTTTTCTCGATGTTTAAACTGAGCAAAGAGAACTCGGGTAACCGACCATAATTCCTGCTTTTCATAGGCGGCAAATGCGTGCTACGAAAGCACGGGCAGCAACTAAAGATGCTTTGTGGGGTGGGATAGTTAGATGAATGATGGCAATATTTGCAAATTTAAAAGACTATATGCATATCCCACACTAACACCTAGGATATACAGTTTCAGTGGGAATCTTTAAAGGAAAATTAATAACCAAATATGGCTTTTCTTAGAGGTGATTTTTTTTTTACATTTTGTTTGTTTGCCCTTTATGGGACTTTCTTTCCTGCTTTACCTGCATAGCAGCTGGGCATCTTCATATGTGAATATGTCCTTTGAAACTGTGGCTACTGTGTAACTACAGATGCAAAGTTAAGCTGAAGGGCTCTTTCCAACCTGCGATGTAGGCAAAATCTTGCTTTTAATGATAAATCAATCAGATTGAACTGAAGTTAAGAGATATGAGCCTCTTCGGAAATGGTCACTGAATAAAACTTAAATGTGCATCTCTAATAGACAAAAAGCTCGGTATTATCTGTGCCTATATCCGGTTTAAGTCTGACTCAGTCTACTTAATATACGGCTCCTTCCACAGTGCAGTTGACAGATTCTCCTTGGATGAAGGGGAAATGCAGAAGGCAGTGAGGGAACAAATAGACTTTGATCTTCAGACCGACTTCCAGCAACAGCCCAAATGGCTGATGATTCAGGGCATATCTCTTCCGTGAGAGCCCGGGACAAATGACTAGACATCAGCAAAGGATCAGTTTCTTAATGGAAGACATGAAAAACTTCTGTAAAAGATAGATATTCTCAAATTAAATAGAAAATCACTAACGGGTCTTTTAAATTTTTAGTACAACTTCTTTGGTAGACACTGTCTTTCATAATGGGTCATTATGATTTTATTGGTAGGAAATTTGGAGTTAAAGCTATTTATAGTCAATTACTTCATAATCATAAGCTAATAATGCCCTTCTTGATCAAGGAGGAGACTTTGAAGAACTGGTATGATTACAATTAATGTCTAATTTAAATGCTTTTCACCAGTGGGAATCTTATACTGTGTCATCTTTTTAATAAAACTTTAAAATTTTTGTTTAGTTTTAGTTTATTTTGATAATTCTAAAATACTTTTAATAGATGTTTTCTCTGATTTTTTCATTTCATTCTATATACTTGCCTTGATTAAATATAGTTTCTATTTTTAAAAAATGTCCATTCAGATGTGAAACGTGATGTTTTCCTACTAAAGGGAACTTTCTAGGATACAGTTTTTGAAATATAAATTAAATTCCTGCTATGAAAAAAACACATACCTTGTAAAATGTTCAAATGGTAATGTTATTCCTTCCCTATTCTGGATAACTGCACATCAAATTCAGTGAATTTATATCAAGTTGTGCGTGATATAAATTAAGTTTGACCACCAGAGGGCAGTTTATGCTAACTCTTTTTTCAATATGTGCTCCCAGGAAGCAGTTTTGGGTAGAGGTGGGAAGTAGCCTGGGTATATTCACAGAGCCCAGGATTAGGGGAAGAGCATGCAGGATGGGACACAGTTTAATTTTCACAGCGCAGTAGCAGAAATGTTTAACTGTAATTTCAAACCATTAAAGCTCTTCTGGAGCTAATTTTGTGACATGTTGATTTGTTCCTTCTACTTTTTAATAAATATACTTAAATTGGAAAAGAGTTTCACTTTCTTTAAATATAAAAATAAAATTTTCCATCACACTTTTGCATTTATCGATCATTTTTATGATAGTTTTTCAATATAAGTTTCTAGTACCACCATTGGAAAATTTGGGGGTGGGGGTCATGAGATGTTTCATGATAAAAGATGTGCTGACATATTTGCGTTAGTCTTAGCTGCCCCTGAGCCTGGATGCTCCTGCACTGACCCTGTTCTGGAACTACAGGGATGTATCATAATTCCTGATTAGAAAAATTAATTTCTGTTCAAAACCATAATCTTTTTAAGAAAGTAAGATTACACCGGGGAAACTAGAAAATTCAGGTAATGTCACCTAATTATGGATGTTTACAAGAAGAGACACAGATTTCCCTCTATTGGAGGGAGACTGCATTTGTTGCGCGTTGCTGTGAGTCCTCCACTCGCTCATCTATTTGCTGTGATCCATGGCATGCAGCTCTCAGGTGCCTTGTTCCTGTACGCATTTCTTTTCAGTGTCCAAGCAAAACCTATGATCCACTGATTAAATCCACCCGAGACTTTCCGGACGACGTCGTAAGCTTCATAAGGCGCCACCCGGTGATGTATAAGTCGGTGTACCCAGTGACAGGAGCACCTACCTTCAAGAGAATCAATGTGGACTACAGACTGACGCAGATAGTGGTGGATCACGTTGTTGCTGAAGATGGACAATATGATGTCATGTTTCTCGGAACAGGTACCCTTGAACCACACTTACAGTCAAAGAAATTGAAGTGATCACTCATGGATAAAGAAAACAAAAACCTCCAAAATAGTTGTCAGCCAAAATCAAGTAAAGATCAGTTAATACAATGTTTCCTGAAATTGTTTAGCCTGTGCATTCAAATAATGATCACAAATACATGTATACATTTATATGTATATTTATAGACACATACGTTTTTACACAAGGTATTATTGCTTGTAGTGATACGGGAGCGGGCCTGCTTTTTGTCCCGCCCGGCTCCCGCACGGCTAGCTTATACCC
>LOJH01013836.1:3122-19791 GCA_001685095.1 Ellobius talpinus
TCTGGCCTGCAGGCATATACACAGACAGAATATTGTATATATAATAAATAAATACAACTTGAAATAGAGCTACCATACATGGTCCAGCAATCCCACTACTTCACATATTCTCAAAGGGATTAAAATTAGCATGTGGAGGACAGATTTTTACTTCTCATTTTTATTATAGCACTAGTCTTAATAAGCAATCATGTAGTCAGCCCAGGCATCTATCATGGATGGATAGATGAGAAATATGTAACATATGTACATCATAGAATTGAAAGACAATGTAGCAAAATAGAATTTGAACACAGGTACTCTGAATCTGTTGACAGTGTTGATTGTAGAAAACATGGCTTATTACATAAAACTATCAATGTCAGGCACTGGTTAATTTCTTGCAAGTTATTTTTGAATGAAATCTCAGTAACATGAAAATAAAAACCCAAAAGCTATTTCTATTACTCTTGGTAGCCACTCATAACTAGCTGGTAACTGTATTGTTGAAAACAAAATACACATTGGTTAAAATAAACAGAGAAAAATTAATCTTGACCTGACCAGACATCTCCTTTTTCCTGGCTACTTTTAATAGTTCTGGAAGGTATTATGTAGCCTGCTTGAGGAGAAAAGGCACTAAAAGTCATAATCTGTACTTAACCATGTGCGCTACAACACTGACCCACTATTTAAGAAGTACCATATGTGCAATAGTTATATGACTATTTCGGGTATAACCAGACACTTTTTGGTTGCATTTATGTCTTGCTCCATAGAAAGGAATTCATGCCTGATATATAACTGACTAATATACCTGACTAATAACTGTGGCTGGATGGCCCTAAGTTATAGGAGAGAGACAATTGTTGCTCTTTTGCTTACTGGTCATATTTTCAAACTGCCTTCTTGTTTTTGCTTTGGAAAAATGTTAATGTGGATATTTTCTACTGTTCAAATGGCTAAGACTATTTGACTGACTTCTAAAATAAAAATGGGATATCTAATATTTCCCCTACCTCAAGGCCCAAGGGATATCTCTGGAGGAGAGCTGAAAGAGTGTAAGAACAAGGATGGGGAGGAGTGCTATAAAATATTTGTCTTCTACACATGATATATGAACACTGCACATACATGAATCCTCTGGAACTGCAGTTACCTGCACAATACCTGTACAACACGGGGCTAAAGGCACTTGATGATTTTCAGAGAAGGGAGAGTCACTTTTATTTGTGGTTTGATCAATAGTACATTACAAGTGTCAAATTGGATGACCCATCACCCATGAGGAGATGGGCAGCATTAATCAGACTCAGTGAACTATTAATAAAATGAAGTTTGGAGGGAAGATACCTTGAGGAGGTGAGGAGGAATAGGAGGGGGAAGAGTGAGGATTGGATATGGTCAATATACATTGTATATGCGTATGATATATTCTAAGAATAAATATGTTATTATTTTTAAATTTTCATTTATAGAACTTTTTGTTTGCCTCTCTTCTTTAATACTAGAAGTAATTATACAGTAAGATATGTTTCTTTTTAAAATATTGAATGCCAACTTCAAGCTCCTTGTGGTGATTTGAATAAAAATGACCCCCATCAGCTCATAGAGAGAGGCATTATAAGGAGGTGTGGCCTTGTTGGAGTAGGTATGGCCTTGTTGGACAAAGTGTGTTACTGGAGGTGGACTTTGAGTTTTCAGATGTTTAAGCCAGGCACAGTGTCACTCTTCCTTCCTGCTGCCTGTCAATCTGGATGTAGAACTCTCAGCTACCTCTCCAGCATCATATCTTCCTGTGTGTGTGCCATGCTTCCCACCATGATGATAATGGACTAAATCCCTGAATTGTAAGCCTGTTCAAATGAAATGTTTTCCTATGGTAATGATGTCTCTTTAAGAACAGTAGAAATCCTAACGAAGGTAGAAGCTGATACTATGATCTGGGGTATTGCTGTGATAGGTGGGACCATGTTTTTGTTTACAGGAATGTGGGCTTTGGTACTTTATGTTAGGAAAACAATGGATGCTTTAAGCATGGATTAATGAGCCATACTTGTAGGAGAATGCAAAACATTTTTGTTAAGGGTGATTTGAACTGTGGGGGACCAGCTCAAGAAGTCTCAGAGGAGAAGAATATGTGGACTAATGATCATATTTTTTGATGATGTTTTGCTGAAGAATATGGCTGCTTTTGGCCTTTGTCCAAAAACATCTTCCAGAAGCTGAGTTGAAGAGTTATAGATTAGTAGTTAAGGCAGAAGACATGTTAAAACAACCTAACATTGACTGTCTTCCTTGGTTACTCTTAGCCAAATTTATGCAGATATATAATGAAAAGGAGCAAGCTGAGCAGGAAAAAAATACAGTTTGAGGAGAAAAGGAGCACCAGAAAAAATATTTCAAGAAAATTCTGAAGCTAAATAGAATAAAGGGAGCTGTGACCTCAGGGCAAGAACCACCCACCTAAGCTTCCAACTTATGAAAGAAATTAAAGAACACTATAGGGACATATATGGTGGTACATGCCTTTAATCCAAAAAGTCAGGAGACAGAGACATGTGCATCTATGAGTTCAAGGCCACCCTGGCCTATGGAGCCGGTTCCTGGGAAAACCGAGTTTAGCTGCTGAAAAAAAAACATCAAAAACAGAAAGATGGTGATGATGTAGTAGAATCATGGGTCCATGTTCCATCCCTAGCAAGTCACAAAACTTGGCAGCTTTTGACTTGTGGTTCTACTTTAGAGTACAGGATAAAAAAAGGGATTATGTAATCTCCCTCCATGGCCAAGGAAAGCCACTGAGATGAGTCATGTATCAAGTGTACCTGCATAGAGTTCTAGAGAAGCTATGGTATGAAGCTGTGAATATGAAGACTTACTTGCCTTAGAGAAACCAAAATCCTGGAGATTCTAGAGCCATGGGATACATACTCAAGAAAGCTCCTACAGGTAGTGGTCTGAACCTAAGAGAAAGAAGTGTGTTACAGTCAACAAGTTGAAAGGAGTTGGAGACCTGAAGAGCACTTTAACATCACATAAGGAGATGCAGAGTTTGGAATTTGCCCAGCTGATTTTTAGTCTTGTTTTTGTCCAGTATTTCCTCAGTATGCCTCCTTTTCTCCCTTTCGGAAAAGTAACATGTATAGGCTAATGTGATTTGATGGACCATGACCCCCGAAAAGGTCTCCCTAAACCCGCAAAATAGTTCACCTGACAAAAAGCAGGAAACAGTTTGGATAAAATTATGCCCATATTCACAAATATCATTTATGTTTGTTTAGATTTAAAGGGGGGTATGATATAGAGAGGAATACTTTGCATATAGATGCAAATAGATGCATCTATTGGTGCAAATTAAAGTTAATTTTATTATATGTATTTCTGCTCTTGTTTAAGGTATTGTATTTGTGAATTTTATTTAAAAATGTAATATATAATTAAGAAATACAGATTAATAGATAGTCATTTATAATAGTCAAACTTGTAGTAATGTCAGTTAGGTTAGGTTGTCTAAATGTACAGAAATACATTACAGGTGGATAGGCTTTCTTCAAACCTTTCAAAGGCTAACAGAATATGACATTTAAAATGTTTTAAAAGCTTAGGACTTTTCATGACAGTGAGACATGTTTGCTTCTGGCAATACCAATTACTTCAGAAAGGTTAATGGACTTTCAAGAAACTCATTATGGAATTTGCCTTCTATGTGACAAGGTTAGCCATTTGGGCAAGAAAGTGCTATTTTCTATACTGCTTGATGCTATATGAACTTAACATGCAGCACCCACAAAAAAATGACTGTTGAAGGTGCCTAAACAAGGGGAGGCAGTCCTTCAGGGTCCCTACTTCATGAAAGAATCTGCCAGAAATTCTGCAGGACACAGAAGAAAGTGTCTGACAAACTATCAATATAGGTGGAACTATCTTTAAAATTTCCTGCTTCATGGAAAAGTCTGCCAGATACTATGGGATTGGAGGCTGAAGATGGATGCCCCAATGTTATAGAAAAACTTCAGGTGACTGTCCAGGCAGTAAGATATCTTTGTCAATTCCAGAGTTTTGGAAGTTGCTTACAATGCACTTCTTTTTTATATAGGTAATATTATATCCATCTAAATTCTTTGATAGATTTGAAGAAAGATAGTTATAATTATAAAAGATAAAATTAGATATAAAACTTTTGGCTCACAAAGATAGGATAGATGATAGAATATTTTTCTTAATTTGCCAAATGTAAATGGATTAAATATTGTAACTATAATTCTTGCTTGTTGACTGTTTTGTTGTATGTAATATTGCTATGCTTAAGTTAAAACCTTCTTTTTTATTTAGATAGAAAGGGGGGAGGTGATATGGAATTCCCCTCTTTATGCTGTGAATATGTTTTATTACCATTGGTAAATAAAGAAGCTGCTTTGGATTTATGGCAGCACAGAATAGAGAAAGGCAGGAATTCCAAGCAGAGTTAGAAGAGAAAAGAAGGCAGAGTCAGGGAGATGCCATATAGCTACTGAAAGAGAAAGATGCTTGCTGCCAGACAGAACCTTATTAGTAGACCACAGCCTCATGGTGATTCACCAATTAATAGAAAGGGGTTAGTTTAAAATGTAAGATTTAGTTAATAAGAAGTCTGAGCTAATAGGCTGAGCAGTGTTTTAATTAATAGAGTTTCTGTGTGATTATTTTGAGTCTGGATAGCCGGGGAAAAAATGAGCAGTCTCTGCCTACACATAATATTCAACCTTGACATGAATAAAACTTCTTGTGTTGCAACTGAACAAAGAGTATACTTTCATTATGACTGTAATCAATTATTGGGTGAAATGTGAACAAATATAAGCAAATGTTCTTAAGAAATGTCTTGAAGTCATCCTCTGTTATATCCCATGTCATATATCAACTAATATGTCATTAGGTCTGGTAAGATGCTGAAGATCACATTTTGAGGTCACTGTTATGTAATTTGGACAATAGAGTTTAACTTCAGAGATTCATTAAATAAATCTTAATGAAAATTATTATGGAACAGTGAATATGATTCATCTGGCTCAAGAGGCCAATATCATTGGGAAAGATGACTATTAATTTGTAAAGAGCAGAAGACAGAGAGAGTTTTTAAACTGAGTAGACAAAACTGACAATAGAGGATGTAAAATGAGTTACTGAGAAAAGATAAAAAGATTAGATAGGAGACAGGTCACCTAATGGGGGAAATTTTAGTCAGACCTTTTTTATCCAGACCCCTAGCTCCAAAATAATAACACATAGATTCATTATTAATTATAAAAGCTTGATTGATAGCTTAGGCTTGTTTCTGACCACCTCTTATAGTTTAGCCCATTTCTATTCATGTATGTGCTGCCATGTTGCTCATGGCTTGTTACCTCATCTCCTACACCTCTTGTTCCCCCAGTCTCCTGTGATTCCTTGTTACTTCTTCTCCCCAGAATTCTTTGTACCTGAAAATCCTACTTAGCTCTTGACTGTTCAGCTTTTTATTAAACCAATCTGAGAGACACTGCTTTATAGTGTACAGAAAGATTGTTCCACAGCATTTCTTCTTTTTTGTCTAAATAAGAAGGAAAGGTTTTAATTTTGACATAGTAAAACTGTATACAATAAGAACAAGTATCAAGAATGAATTACATTTACAATACTGTGTCTGTTTGTATATTACAGATATAATGCAAAAAATTCAGTTCTTTTTCTTTTTTTTTCTTTTTTTTCTCAGTTATTTTTCTTACCTTGGTGAGTCCAAAGTTTTGTACCTAATTTACTTTCTATTATAACTAAAGAAATATATAACTTTAATTATCTGGTCTCAAATTCATCAAAGATCCCAGAATGATATAAATTACATGAGTATACAGGAAGTGCAGCACAAGTCACTTTCAAAAGTAAGAAATGAAAAGTATGAGTGCCAGGATAGTCACCAAAATATTCCTCTCAATGTTGGGTTATTCATCATTGGCCTATAGGCCTAAAATATCTAACAGACTTTTCTGTGAAGCAATGATTTTGAAGGATTGTCCTTCATTATTGTGGCAAATTTTATAGTCTTTTTCCTTTGTAGCCTGTTTGTCTACTTTGTACAGCATATTGTCAGCAGCCAAGGCAAGAAGAGTTTCTTTACTCATTGGCTAACCTTGCCACAATGAAACAAAACTCCAAAAGAAATTTGTTTGATGCCCATCATCTTCTCTATAGTAAACCAGTGCTGCCATTAGCAGAAATGTCTCACTGTCATGAAAAGCACCATGTTAACAAAATATTTTAAATGCCACAATCTGTAGGTACTTGAAGTGTTTGAAGAACATCTATCTAAAACATATCTGTTTGAGCTTGAAAGCATAACTAACATGACTACAGTTTGTTATAGATGACTAACTACTAGCTTATATTTCTTTATTATCCTAAAAATAGCTTTTAAAGACTAGAACTTAACATTATATTTTTGTTGTTATTTTTTGAGATAGAGTTTCTCTATGTAGCTTTGGTGTCTGTCATGGAACTACCTCTTGTAGACCAGGGTGATGTTGAACTCACAAAGATCTGCCTGCCTCTGCCTTCTGAATGCTGGGATTGAAAGATTGTGCCACCACTGCCTGGCTTACATTACATTTTAAAATGAGCTGCATAGCTACAATGCCTTAAAGAAGAGCAGAAACATATATATGTATATATAGTATAATAAAAATAACCTCAAATCTGTGTCAATATGTAAAAAAACAATATAACATAATAAATATAATATAATAATATAATGAATATTACATGTATAATATATAAATATAATAATATAATAAACCATTGTAAAATATTTGAGACTAGCTGTTGTTCAAAAGTAGACTCAACAATCTACCCTTTTATTCCATTATTTGTATACTATAATCTCCCCTTTTCTCTTCAGAAAGAGATTCCTGAATCTGATATTCCTTGCTCAGCTTTCTCCCTGACCATCACCAGTAATCAAATCCCTTAACCAATGACAAACATCTGTAACCCACCGAATGACATCCATATCTTGGCAATGTGAGCGTTCTGTTCTCTAGACTGCTTTCTGTTGTTTGGGGGATCCTATAATCTTTGCGGAATGCTGGAAATTAGAATAATGGTCAAGTCTGTGAGACTGCACCATCTCAGCCAGAAACTTTGAAGTTATTCCAGAGGCAGAACTCTGAAGAAATTGCAACAGAGGCACGCTGAGAATATGGGTGACTTGGGACACCCATTTTCATTGTCTTGTACTATTGCTCTGAAAACACTTATACTTTCAAAGATAATATACATATCTGCATAAGCACAACCATGGACTGTGTATTATACACAAGTCATCCAAAGATGATTTTTTTATTTTGTGTTTGAGCAATTAAAATATGCATTGCCTATATGACAGTTTTCTGGGTTTATTTTTGTATCCAGGATTTTCAGGGTATCTTCCCATATCAAATCTGATCTACCTCAATCTTGAATGAATCCAAAGCCTTTTGTTTTCTGTGAAAACAAAATCATAACTTCTTGCCCAATGTAATGTATGTTGAACATCCATTTTGAAGTTAAGAGATTTTAAAAATATATAGGTTTTGTTTAATACTTTTATAATCCAAATGTCTCTTAGCAGCTATTATTTTCACATCAGCAACCAAAACATTTAAAGGTAATACAATACCATGTAGAATCTAGACTACATGTGTATTTCTCATTTCTATGTGGCTGATTATTTATATATTTTACTTTTTTCTTTAAAGACTTTTTCTGATTATTTATAAACTATTTTCTATGACTGTTTATATTCATTTTTTCTTATGCCTATGCACATTTTTTAAACAGACTGGAACCTGTTTAGAGATTTTCTTTGTTTGTGATGGGATCTGCTTTTCTGCATATCTATAAACTTTTTTGTCAGCATGAGCAAAACTTAAAACTCCATGCCATTTAGCTAATGGTGATCTGTTGGCTCAACTTTGCAGGCAGTGCCTAGGAGATGCCTCTACCTCATCTCAGCTCACGCGAGAGACTGCAGGTCTACCAGGACATGTTTAGCTATATTTGTGGGTGTGTGTGTTTGAAATACTTTTAAAGCATTCTTTGATCTTATGTGGAAATATATGCCATATTGATGCCCCTTGTATGGAGTAGATCTTTTTGTCTGGACCACTGGCTCCCCAGTAATGACACGGGCCTTATTGCTAATTATAAAAGATTGACTGATATCTTAGGCTTGTTTCTAGATATCTCTTATAGTTTAAATTAGCCCATTTCAATTAATTTACATTCTGTGATATGGTTCCTGGCTTGTTACCTCATCTCCAACATGCTTTTCCCGAGTCTCGTCATGACTCTGCCCTTCTTTTTCCTAGAATCTTCTGTGCCTGAAAATTCTGCCTAGCTCTTGGCTGTTCAGTTTTTTATTAAACTAATCTGAGTGACACATTTTCACATTATACAAAAAGATTATTCCAGAACACTTCATGAATTAGCACTAGTATTATGAATATAGTATACTTTATAGATAATATTTCTGTCAACTATATTGTTAACAAATATTTTCTACTATGATATACACATTCTTTACTTAATTGTTTTCCTTTCCTGTGCATGCAGAAGTCACATAATTCTGTTGATCAATTCTTAGTATTTCCTGAGTGACTGGATATTTTTACAGGAAGTCATTTCCTATGTTTATATTTTGAAACAATTTACCTATGATTTAATCTGAATTTAGCATCTTATACTATATATTCGATTGAATTAGAGTTGATTTTTATATAGCATAAAATCTGGGCATCTTGCATAAATTTTCTATATATGAATATCCAGTTATCCCAATACCATTTGTGGGAGAAGTTGTCATTTTTCCAATGTAGGTTTTAGATGCCCTTTCAAAAATAAGTTGCCTCTAATTGTATCCCATACTCTATTTTATTAATTTATATGGTTTGTTTTTTGTGCCTGCACTGTTTTTGTTGCTCTGTTCTATAAAAAAAGCCATTATACTTTTAGTGGGGATTGAGTCAAGCCTATAGATTAATTTTTATAATACAATCATCTTTACAATATTATTTCTACTAACCCATAAGTATAGATCTCTTTATCTTCTGGAGTCTTAACTTTTTCCTTCAATGTTTTATAAATTTTGTTATAAAAATATTTAATTTCCTTGGTTAAGTTTATTTCAATTTTTGAGACTATTGAGAATAGGATTGTTTTTCTGATTTCTTTCAGCATCTTTATTATGCTGTATAAGAGGACTACTGATTTTTGAATGTTGATTTTTTTATTACACTATCTTGAGAATGTATCAGCTGTAAAAATTTTCTTACAAGTTTGGGGAGGGGTTCTCTATTATATAAGTCCATGTCACTTGTCAATACAATTATTTTGACTTATTCCTTGACCTTTTTGTCTTCCTTCTATTGATGTTCAATATTTTAAAGAAGTATGTCCCTTTAATGAAGCAGAAAAGTGGTCAATAGCTGATATAGACTAATTAAACCTTTGAATATAAATAAACTCTTTTTTTTGAGATGGGTTTTTCTGTAGTTTTGGAGCCTCTCCTGGAACTAGCTCTTATACACCAGGCTGGCCGGGAACTCAAAGAAACTCACCTGCTTCTGCTTCTTTAGTGTTGGGATTAAAAGCATGTACCACCACCACAGGGCTTTAAATGAACTTTTAAAGACAAAAATCCCTGACAATTATGTGCTACCTTTGAGATATTCCACCAATCATATTTGGATGCAATATAATAGGTATTTTTTATATTATTTTGAACTTGAAAAAATAGACACACCTTCATCTAAAATATCAGTAAATCTTAATTTATGAACAATAATTAATACTCTGTGTTTCGCTCAAATTAAAAATAACTCATCAAGACTTCAAAAATTCTGAAGGATCTCAGTGATTTATAAACTGTATATGACAGGGTCATAGAATAGCATAGCTTTTGGTGTTTAACAGGAAAACATGGCAGCCCATGTCAAGATTAATCTTTTATTATGAGAAACATTTCAAAAAATCCATGATTCTTTATTCTGTCATTTCTCCAAGGAACTCAGCAATGCTCACACATGACTATAGTGGCAACATGATTAGAAACTCTCTCTCTCTCTCACACACACAAACACACATCTGAGTTGTATATGAAGTCTCCAGTAAACCTGGGACTGGAGGGTATAGGAGATGTGCTGGCAATTATGTGAGTCTATTGGGTACAGGACTAGGATTATTTACACAATATAACTTGGTTAGGAAGAAAAAAAAACAGAACTGTCTATTTAGTTAATAGCTTCACACTGACAGAAAATTTCATATGAGTTGACCACTTCTCCAGTCTACGGGGAACTTGGTAGTTGGTAATTGGGCACCAGGTGATAGGAGAAAGCTTGCATGATCAGAAATCCCTACTTCAGGTCAGTATACTTGCAATATATAGCCATGTGTTACAAAAATTTTCCCATCTATGTAAGTAGCAGTCTGGACTGTTGCTATTTGAAAAGATAATTAGAGAAAGAGAAAGGCACAGTGAGGAGGTAATAATAACATTTCTCTGGAAGCAAACTGAGAAGTAAATCTCAGTCTAAATTCTAGAGAGGCTGTGAGAATTCAGTGTTGCTAAGGTTATCCTACATCTTTCTAATTTCTCTTTCCCCATGTGAATCAGCTAGGCATATTTGCATAACTTCCTTTCTATCACTGTGGGACATCCATTCTTTTTCCTTCTAGAAAAAAGAGAACTAAAATGGACAAGTGATTGTATTTGTTAAACAACATTGTTGCTACTTTAGAATTTCTAAGTCTATTATTGTTGGTTTTGTTATAAATAATGTTAGTATATAGGTCAGAGTTCAGTTCCTAGAAAGTCTCAGAGCTTCCCAAAGTAGGTCATGAAAAATTGGAAATGAGGATTTAAAATATGAATGGGAAGGATCCGGAGGATACTATTGGGAGGGGCATCTGTGTCATTGAAGTTTGAAAATAAAGCATTACTATTCTGACCCTCCCTTCTTTGCTGTCCTCCAAGATTATGTTATGGGTAACAGAAATATGAGAGGCGTGTTTATCATGTTTTCATCTTGACCAGAAGAGTGATTCTCTTAGGAGGAATGCTCCTTAGCACAAACAAAAGTCCAGCAGATGGATTTTGAAGAATAATATTTCTGAAAAGGAAAGTCTTTGTAAACACCTATATTCAGTTGAAATAGAAATTTTAAAAAATTAATTGAGAGAAAAGTATTTGTTTGGGAATCATGATAGCCATGGATCAGATTTTGCCTTCAGAAGAGTGGTAGTTGTCTGCTGCTAGGAGAGATGTCAGCTATAAGCTTCTGGCTCTGGTCTTCCTCATGACCTGTTTCCACCAGCTAAGGTATGTTGATGAGGTCATGCTCCTTTTCAGACTGTCATATACGGTGAGGGATTGGATAAAAATGTGAGTACCTAAGGATTTAGGCTCAATGTAGAATCTGTGATGGGTTGAACTCACTCCAGAGCTCCCTGTCATATGAGTGGAAGCTGTATGGGTTCTATACCACAAATCATCTTTTGCCCATTTCTGCATTTGTTTTCCTTTCATAGGTATTATTTCTTAAGAAAGACCATGCTTCTCAAATTCTGTCTGTCAGTCTTCTCTGGGAAAGTCAAGCACTGATAAGAAAGAGTGATTGGCTTTGCCTCATTCCATTTAGAAGCACCTGCAGCAATAAGGGAATTGTAGTTAATATAACATAAATTTGTTTTACCATGTGAATGATTTAATATGAGCTGATAGGAGTTATAGAAACTTCTTTAAGTAAAACCCTTTAGACGTTGGCTTAAAGCCTCTCGGGTTTGAATCTCACTTGAGGAAGTTGGAATCATTGTCAATCCTCTTTTCCTCAGTGGTTTATAGTCTACTAAACTGTAGGCTAATGATCTTGCTAACTTAGATATTAACTTAAGTACAGGTGGGTGTTCCTAGTGATACAGGGCTCATAAGAAGATACATTGCAGAGGAGGGAGAAAAATCATATTTTCAGTTTAATACAAACACACACACAAAACAAACAAACAAACAACAAACCAACCAACAAAACAAACAAATACCATCAACCTGGAGAAGGCAGGGCTGGAAGTACATAAAATAATATTCACAGACTTAGCTGGACTGGGACACTGATAATAAAGTTCCAATATTTTTAGTCCAATGATTTTCAAGACAGTTGCTGGTAAAATGGAGAAGTGACACTTCCTGCTACATTACTGAAAGAAATAAAAAATATTACCTACCACTGCCATCACCATTTTAAGTTCAAAAACACAGTGGGAACTTAGGGTACAAATGTCCCGAACTGAATGATTAAACCAGCTTTCAGGGGTTTGTTGTTTTCAATGAGGTCTTAAAATGTTTCTTTACCCATAATAAGACTTTTAATAGTTCAAAAGAAAACTGAAGATGTATGATTTTCAATCATGACATTAATTGGGGATATTCTGAAGAGATGGGCATTTTCAGGAGTTATAATAGCATGTCAGAATCTGAATTCATATTCTAGAAACAAGTTTTTCTTGGAGCCAGGACATTTTAACAGGTACTAAAATAAGAGTAGGTTCACCAAAGAAGATAATGTATGTGTTGTTCGATGCCTGATTAAGTAAGCGTCCCTCCATGACACAGAGCACACTGTGCTCCACAGAAGGCCTGATACATTTAGATTTCATTAAGATGAAACATAGACTGTCTTTAGTTATCCAGAAAAAGTATTTAATTAGTTCCTTAGATTTGCACTTAATCAGTGTTATTTTTCCCCATATTTGGTTAATTGAATTGTCAGCTTCCACTATAGTTGGGGGTGTGTGGATACTTTGGGATGGGCCACTAAAATTCAAAGTCAGTTTTCTTCCAAAATAAATTCTTTAGTTTGGCTATAATTATTCTTCCTTTTCTAAATGAATTATGACTTGAATTAGTAGCCATGCCTAAAATGTATTTAGAATCAAGATAAAAGTTTGATGTACCAGGTATTTCTTTATAAATACATAAAAATATTGTGGACATATCTTAAATTTTTGTTTTAGCAAACTCTTGATAAACTTGCGAAAATTCTTTCTTTGTTTCTTTGTCAATTAGAGCTGTTCTTTATTTTTCCTTTAAAGTGCTGTTAAAAGTTGGAAGTGTTTCTTGAATAGCAAGAGACACAGAGTAGGATACCTGCTGTAGTTGATGTGCTATCCTGACATAGTTAGTAGTCACTTCAACTCCACGTCTGCTAAACGGCTTACAAATATGAAAAATATCCTATACTTCTATGCATATGGAATCTCTTCATGACTTTCATCAAATGGTTGCATATTTGTGTTTGGAAACTATATACTCATGGGGACTAGCTAATGTGCTTCTCAGCCTGTCCATCAGTAGAATTACGTCGATACTGCTCATTCTCCTTCAAGCATTTCATTGCACTTCAATGCCGCATCTATGTCCCTCCGAGCTGCTTGTTGTGAGGAGTGTTGTGGTACATATTTCTCCCTAAGCCATGCGTAGGCATAGATTAACCTGCATTTTGAAACCTATAACTGACCAGGAAAAGGACTTATGTGTACCAGCCTTGTTTCAACAGATTTCCAGAGATTTCTAATTTCAACAGATTTCTAATATATAGCAACTAGGATAACTATTGGAGAAACATCTGCTAAGACATAATTTCCAATTCTGAAGAACACTAAAAAAAGACTGACATTCAAGAAAATTTTATGTTGGAAAAAAAGCAGGTGTTGGAATCAGCTATTTCCTCATTCTATTTTATCTTTCACATTTTTTCACTTGTTGGATTAGAGACAAATAGTTGGTCCCAAATGCACTTTATCATGTTTAAAACAAAAACAGCATCTACCACATATGGTCAGGAGTATCTCATGACCTAATATATACGAAGTATTTACTCATGTTCTTGTCTAGTATGTGTAAATATTAAGAGCAGTACTGATTATTAAAAAATTAGCAAAACACATTAGTGTTATCAGTTGAAAATATGTCAAGCAAAGAGTATAAAAATGAGTAATTGCACAGAAAATTGAGACCGGAGATGCAGACAGAGTCAGATTATCAAGGGCTTCATGGAGCCTCCAAGGGGAATGGGTGATTATTACAGAGTTTTACAACATGGAGCTTTAAATAGAAGAAAAACATGCATCATTCCACTGTTAAAAGAGCACTTGCCCCTGGGGTGGACTTTTAAGTGCCTGCAAGCCCAGGATTGGTCAGTCCTCATATTTCCCCCTCCTTGATGTGTCATGAAAAATTAAAATGAGGACAGTTCAGTTAACAGAGTGTCTGTTAAATTAATGAACCCGTTTGCCTTCAGCACCTGGTAATTATATCTTTCAATTAAACCAACTCTCTAGCTGTCTATGATCTTATAAATTAACTCACTGCCTTATATCTTTCTAAGCAGCCAAACCTTTGCAGGCCTCAAACCTGAGAGACTAGAAATAAAGAGTGAAGTCGGGTAAAAAATGAGAGGGACACTTTCACTTTCTTTTTCCTGTTACTAATAGAAACCTTTAGCCTTTTTTTCTTTCATCTTGGCCAGTAGAGCCAAAACAGTATGCTTTTATGTCATATAATTATGATAATTATGTTTAGGACATATTGAAGTATATCCCACAGTTAATTTAAAAAAGAAAACCAGTCGAGCCAAGTGTCAAATATTGTTCATAGAATTACTTCATTCATTCACTCAACTTTGAGATGAAGGAATGCTAGCGATAGGCAAAGTGGTATTCCTAAGTAAGTACATCAACTTGAGTTTTGGTTAGGATGCTAAGTCAGAATGAATCTAAGAGTTAACTACAAGACCCAAATTATAATTCAACTGGAAGATAAAATGGAGAAAATTATTCATGTCTTTTCTTTTTAATAATATTTCCCATAAATACCAGGACATACACTGACAACAAAATATGCTCAAAAAAAAGTTGGGCGGTGGTTGCACATGCCTTTAACCCCAGCACTTGGGAGGCAGAGACAGGCAGATTGCTTGTGAGTTTGAGGCATGCCTGGTCTACAAGAGTTAGCTCCAGGACAACCAGGGCTGTTAAACAGAGAAGAGAAGAGAAAAGAAAAGAAAAGAAAAAGAAAAGAAAAGAAATGTGCTCATGAGCTTTTTTTATAAAGACTCTACTGGGACTTCGATAGGTCATTTATGTTATATGCTTGTTGACAGAGGTTTCTGTCCTACCCGGATCCCATAGTTGTTAAGTCCCAAAGAAACACACAGAGGTCTACATTAAATATAAACTGGTTTTCCTATTATCTAAGGCTTCTTATTAGTTAATTCTTACAACTTATATTAGCCCATTATTCTTGTCTGTGTTAGCCATGTCTCTTGGTACCTTTCATCAGCAAGGCATTCTCATCTTGCTTCTTCTGTGTCTGGCTTCCTCTGTATTGACTGCAAACTCAGCCTTTTCTCTTCCCAGAGTTCTCCAGTTCTCATTGCTCCACCTGTACTTCCTGCCTGGCTAGTGGCCAATCAGTGTTTTATTAAAACACAAGTGACAGGGTACAGACCATTGTCCCATAGCATTTACCCCCTTTTTCTTTTCAAACACAGAGCAAGCAAGATGAGAACACCTCACTGAAAAAGGTACTAAGCCTTGTGGCTAACATAGACAAGAATAATGGGGTAATACAAGATGTAAGAATTAGTTAATAAGAAACCTGAGCTAATAGTTCATACTTAATGTAGATGTCTGTGTATTTTCTTTAGGAATGATTGGCTGCAGGACTGGGCAGGAAAGAAATCTCAGTCAACACATGCTGATAGTGAATTTATCATTTTGTCTGCATCCTGAGACTATGGTTAACTGAGTTTCAATTAATTAATTTAGTGGAGGAAAGTTTAAGGCAAGTTATTATTCTAATGTTGTATACTTATTGCCAAGTTCTTTCAGTCATGAATGAATGCATCGAGAAGCCAAAAACACACACAAAACAAAAAGTAGAAAAGAAACATTTTAAAAACATTTAGTTTGTTCAAAAAAGCCCATATAAAATTAGAGCTAAGAAAAGAATTACTTCTGAAGATATTGTCACCATTGAAAAGAAGTTCAACAATTAGCATTGGACAGCATTAAGACATTCATTGAGGGCAACTTAGTGGTTGGCCAGATCCCAGTGATGAAAAGTAAACTCACAGGTAAGAATTTTACTTGTAAAAGGAGTACCTATACGACACTTTTTCTGTACAGAACCAGTTAGTAAATTGTTTGCTCAGGATTTGTTTCACTTTGCCCAGCCATCTAGATACTCGGAATCCAATAGAGATATGACCAAAAGTGGTTTGGTTGATGTTCAAAGCTGGTATCAAGCCTTCATGAAATCTATAGGATGTTAGTTTTGCTAGTATGCAAATATAAAAGTTATGAAGTCATGAATGTCTTTTCCCTGATTTTAAAGAAAAGCCTGTGTAGTTGGGTATTGTGAGGTATAGTTAGTATTCTTGCAGGAAGTCCCTGAAAGGGAAAGAAATGATTAAGAGAGTGAAGCTTAAATTTTAGTATAGACTACAGAATGTTGGATATTCAAGAAACATGGCATGTCAGGTAGACAGAAATGTAGGTAACAAATAGATGTAACCCAAGTGGCTATGTAAGGACAACAAAAATAATTTGAATATATATATATATATATATATATATATAT
>LOJH01013838.1:9801-24552 GCA_001685095.1 Ellobius talpinus
TTTCACTATAAATGATGTTGCAATATCCTTGTAGATAAACCAAAGAAAATATTTTATCTACTTTAGTAAACTTTACAAAAAGGTTATACCTCCCTCAGTACAATAAACTGAAGCAGAATATCATAAAGTAATTACATAAAATATAGTGACCCATTAATGCTGTATTAATAGTAAAATGCTTTAAAACATTAACAGTCCATTTGCTTGGGAAGCTAAGGTTGATGGTAATAACCTAAATGATATATACATTGTTAATGAGAATTTGTTAGAAAAAATTGTTTAAGAATTTAAAAAAGAGGGGGTAATCATCAATATTTAGTCACGTCCTTGTTATCTCCCACCCACAGCACTTGCTCCCATCTTATTCTACTTTTCTTGTTATTGTTGTTGTTGCTTTTTATTTCATTTCCTGCTAAGAATGTATTTTTGTTTTTTCAGAAGCTTCTTTTTCTAGAGAAATAATTGGAAACATAGAACAAGTATTTAAATTTTGTATGTGCTCTAAAATTTCAGCATGTATATTCAAAATAAAAAGACATTCTAAAGTACAAAAAAACCCAAAATTTATACATTCATATCTTCCTTCAGTTGGATGATGAAAAAGGAATTTTAAAGCAGGGTGTAGGAGACTCAACCTCTGACTGACAGATGCTAAACTACATTGCCTTTAATCCTCAGAATTCTTACACATGCTTTTCAGTCTTACATATGGAATAAACTGACAGATGGTCCTACAAGGACTGGCATACAAACCAAAAAAGATGATATGGTCTATGCCAATTTTTAAAAACAATTTTTTGAGACAGGGTTTTGCTGTAGTTTTGCAGTGTGGGAAACTAACAGAATCATTTTAAACCAGAAAGAAATGCTATAATGTGAAGTTTTTAGAAACAAAAGCACATTACTTTTATTTAAAAGCTTTTACAAGATTAGTCACAGTTCAGAACAAAAATTCTCTCACCTGTCTACCTTGCATATATCCCAAGCTTGTTTTAGCAGCAACACGTACACTGGGAATGCTAGCATTTTGGAACGTTACACTTTGTTATCAAATGCAATGGAAAGAGATAAACGCTATTCTACCACATAATTCAATACATTTCCATCCTTACAGCATAAGATTTTTATGAGACAAAACAATCAGACCAAAAACAGTAAGAGATACTGGTTAAATATTTCTGTTTTTGACCCTTCTGGATCCTTAAGATTTCCTACCAAGCTGGGCACATAACTGATATCCATGAGTTACATTTGCTGATTGGCTAAATGAAAGGGAGAAGTCTCTGAGTTTTTTTTTGATTATTGGTAATATTCTTGGCAATAACTATCTATATAAGTAGCATGTTAATTCTAATATAATTTAGAAATAATTCTTCTTTGTTCTGTAAAGGAATAATATACTTTGAATTACACAACCTTTTTCAAATGGTTAAGAGCTGAGAACTAAACTCAGACAACAAAGCTAGAAGAGCAGGAGTTGAGTGTAGATTGGTATTTTACATATGCTGTCTGGACACACATACTACACTCAATGGATCCTGTGTGATGAACAGAAATATCAGGTTAACTGAAGAAATAAATAATAAATATGTGAATTATTTTTATCTATATGTTTTTTGTTTGGGGCACAGGATCTCATTCTATAGGTAGTTGACCTTGAACTAACTACAAGGCTGACCTTGAAACTACACAGTCCACTATCTCCAGCCACAAAAGCACCAGGATTATAGACTCAGAGAGTAGTTACATACATATGAAATACTTATTTATGCTAGAAATGTTAAAAAATGCTGCTGGAATCTTGCCAGACTCCTGAGACATGGATTCTGCCTCCCCTCACATTCTCATTGCTTACAGAATTCTAAAGCATTGTGGTATCCAAATCACTTTACACTTTTAAACTTTTTGAGCATATCAAGAGTGCTAGATGCATATTCTTGTTCATGTAAACTACATATGGCATCTTAAAAATTAACACTAAAATATTCATAAGTATTTCAAGGTTACACAAATCATGCTGACAATATGAGGAACATACATTTTATTTTTTTAATTTTGAGATTATAATATAATTATGACATTTCTCCCTTCCTTCTCCTCCCTCCAAACCTGTCCATGTACCACTCTCCACTTTCCTTCAAATTCATATCCCTTTTTTCACTAATAGAATAACAATCTCCTTAAGAAACATCAATATATTTCCAAACAGACAAACAAAAAGCTTGTGACAATACTGTTTTGTGCATTTGTAAATGTTTGATGGCTGACTTGATTGAAAGCAGTTCAAGTTTCATTTGCTTCTGCGTTTTATCAACTATGACACATTAATCAAATGATGTAAAGAAAACTCAGCTTCATACAGGTAGGGACTTGAGAAGGGAGGAACACATGGAGACCCAAGGAAGGACCTTGAGAGCTCCAGGTATTCTCTTCCCACATTCGGCAGAGATAGAACACCATCACCATCTTCTCAATTAACCACAGCTTGTAAGAAAAGGAAATAAATCATATATATATACACATATATGTGTATATATATACATATACACATACATACATACACACAATACATATAAGTCACACATTTGTTAAAAATTCAAATAGTAATACTATATAAATATCTATTATTTTGTTAAAATGAAATATTTTACTTTAAACTCATTACAATTAAATTAGAATGTAAATTCAAGTTTGAAACCAAGAGTAAAAATAAAACATGTAATTCCAGAGTTTGATATAAGTAAACAAAAGATTAGAAAGAGGGAGTTTATGGTGTGGAGTGGGGAGGACAAGCATAACTGAACAGAGTGGCTAATTTGAATGTGATCTGGGTATCCTTTAAGCAATAAAATAGATTGAAATGCTTAACTGAAAACAAGATGCATTCTAATATTTTTAGTACCCTATATGCCATTTCTAATTAAACTGTGAAAACACAAAGAAAAATTTTTTAGCTTAAATTTTTGGAAATCACAACATAAGATATTATTAGGAATTAACCAAATACCAGAGAAAATATATGTGCCACTTTATAATATCCCACATCATACTTTTTAAGCTCTAATATTTTAGAATGTCTTATATGAAGATGTAGTCCGGCATCAGACAGACACTTACTTTTCCTTCTCCTGCAGCTGCTGCTCCTGCGGAGCTATTTTAGGTTCTGTCCCAAGATTCTTCTGCATTTGATGTCTCCTCTTTCTGCTTGGCGCAATGTCAGTGACATCGGGACTTGAAAACAGGGAATCATCTTTACAAAGAGTGGCTAAAACAAAATGCAATGCAATGTAATTAGTTTATGCATTTTATTTATATTAAATATTAAATTGCTTCCTCAACAATGACATATGTAGCACAAAGAAAATATAGCAAAACTATTCTCTTAAATCTGCACACTTGCTGATGTGAAGCAGGAAGATGGGGTACAGTATTAAAAACTAGCATGAGAATTATAAACAGTGCTTACTGACTAGCCTGGTTGAAGTAGTCTCTGTCTATCTGCGGCAAACCCAGTCACAAAGAGCATAACAAATGTACTAAAGGGATGGCATGAAGCAACTTAACCTACAAAGGTGAGAATGGAAGTGCGGCAATGTTAGGTAACGAAAATTACAAACCTGAAAATCAAATGCCCTTAGTGAAAATGGAATTTGAAGTGGCTAAAATAGGAAAACCTCAAGGTGATCTGTACTTTTTACGCAGAGGCAACAATGGAAACACACTAGGTTTATATTCTTGTATTTTCTATTAATCTTGTTCCAAAAATCTTAAGGGCACTAACAATACCTTCTTGTTAACCAATCATGAACTGTTCCACCAAAATCCATGTCTTTATAACAAAGGGGTGTTTGGGGGCTACAACGACATCAAAAAGATTTGAGCTTTCAATATGTGTTCTGAGTATAAACACATAACCTCATGTCTCATTTAACCTTACCAGAAAAAAAGTTCTGCTTCAGAATTATAGAGGAATTTGAACAATATCCAGGCACTTACTGAGAGGCTGTAGAAGGCTGAGGGACTGTGAAGGCCCAGTCCCTTCCCCTAAACAGCAGCTGGCTCAATGAGGACAAGAAATCAGTAACCTCCGTTTCTAAAGGTAACTCTCTCCTCAAGTGAACACTGCCCCGAGGAAGGTGTGAAAATATCTTACCTGAACCCTTAACTGGGTTTAAAATAGTTATTTATTTTTGAGAAAGAGTCTCACTAAATAGCCATGGCAAGCCTTGAACTTGCTATGTAGAACTAGCCTGGCTTCAAATTCACAAAGATGTCTGTGCCTTAGCCTTCCCTGTCCTGGGATTGAAGTTACACACCACACCACTATACCTGGCTGGATAGTCCATTTGAAAAACTGTGGGAAACCAATGCAGTCATAGCCCACAGCTTCTCTTTTAGAGGAGGTATGATGCAAAGTGGGCTGGTTATGACGACAGGCTGACATGGTGCTTGAGATTTAACGGAGCCACAACTTTTACTTGTGTTGTAAATATAGACCTAGCAGAAACAATGACAGAACTGTACAGGTTCTGAACTTATGTCCAGAACTTAGTTTGCTTCCTAAGCAAACACTATTAAGTGTTTATATATTTTTATATAATTTTGCTGGTAGAGAGGCATGCAAACGTATATCCTGGCAAACATATTTTACTTTTCAAAGCTTTAAGTCAATTGATTCTACAAGATTTTATGTAGATAATTTTACTCATTCCTAAAATGTGCTGAAATAGAGAAGAGTAACTAAAAAGAAAACATGATTTTTTTTCCTGAAAATGTTAAAGCTGAATTATTTGTTACCTTTTATTAAGCTATGAGACAACTAATGAAGATAAATATCACAAATATGAGCATAAATGTTGTAAGTAGATGATATTTCAATTATAGGTAGACTTGAAAAACAGACAAATATATTCAATGCTTTGGAGGAAAAAATAACTTTTAGTAAAATGGTAAGATACATATTTTTAAAGTTATAACATTTCTAATATTCATTTTAAAACTGTAAAATTTAAATATCTAAAATTAGGGTTAGAAGTTCAATAAGAGATCTTATATATACAAGTAACATTACACAGAGTTAGCAGTGTGTTTGTGTATGCATGTAATAAGAATTAATGAAAAAGCAGCCATGGATTTGAAAGAATGGAAGGAGGGATTCAGGGAAAGGTTTGGATGGAGGAAAAGAAGCAAGAAATATTGTAAATGTATTATAATCTCTAAAATAAAAAAGTGTATCTATTCAAAAGAAGAAATATAAACTAGATTGATGAAAATTGCATATAGAGTCCTATGTGTGACATTAAAAATGAAGGAGATATACAGACACACTGAGACACTTGAGATGCTCCTCGCCATTTTACATATAAGTATCTAAACACAGAAGGTCTATTCATGCTTGGAGATCATTTTCTTTTTCTTTTTAGGCTAGGACTTCGAGTGATGCTGTGTCCCACTCTGAACTCTAGACAGAGCAACTATTTGACAACAGTAAGAGTCACATTCCAACTTCAGGATACTAATTAGTATTTTACATGGAAGATCACTGGTACTCCTAAATGGACAGGAAACTTGAAGATTCATCAGTTTTGTAAGATTAGTCCCCATAATCTCACAGGGAGTGGCACTATTAGGAGGTATGGCTTTGTTGGAGTGGGTATGGCATTGTTGGGAAAAGTGTCACTGTGTGTGTGGTAGGGGAGAGGGGTGCTTTGAGGTATCCTATGCTCAGGATATTGCCCAATTTGTCAGTTGAGTTCCTCTCCCCTTCAAGCCAAGATGTAGCCATCAAAATATTTACTTGCATTCCACCATGTTCCCCACCATGATGATAATGGTCTGAATCTCTAAACTGTAAGCTAGTCCTAGTTAAATGTTTTCCTTTCTAGGAGTTGCTTTGGTCATGATGCCTCTTCACAGCATTAAAAACCTTAACTAAGACAGTCATTTTCAAAAGTTACAATTGCATTTAACCACTAAAATATTGCTTTAATCATGATACTTATTTAAGACATGGGGGAAACAAATAGAGTTAGAAAAGGAAGAATACTATACAAAAAGCAATTAGGAACTGCATGACCTGAATGGAATTATGCTGTAGGAAGTCTTACAGCTTGTGGTTACCCGCCTACTAGGGCATGGCCTCTTATACTACATATGCTGATGCAGAGCCTGCATCACCCCCTTCTTCCCTGGCCATTCTTTTGGGTTGCCGGATTCAGTCTCTGTTCTCCGTTCAAGCAGAGAATTCTGATTTGTGAGTTCACCCCTAAATAACTAACCATCTATTTCTCAATTCTGAGCTAGTGTGGGATTTCTTCTAAGTGTCCTTTCCATAGAATTATATTCTTAGTAAACTATAACAAATAGATAATACATGAGTTTTGCCAAGATTATTGGTTGGTCTCTACAACCAAATGGCAAGTACCCATTGCCGAATATAACAGCTACATAACTCACTGAAGACGGAGAGGTTGGGCTGGTGATTACTTAGAGTCTTCATTCACTAATGACTATTGTTCATTGTGCTGGAAATTACTCTGTATGTTACCAAAGGAGAAAAGACCCTTGGTCTATAATAATGACCTACCTGCATGATATGCTGGGGCAATGGTGGCACATAGCATGTGGGACTAACCAACAATACAGAAGAGGATTTAAATCCCACTTCATGAGATGGAACTCATCCCATATACTGCTCAGTTGGTGAGGAACCTAAGAACAGTCATGCCAGGGACCTAAGGCAAAACCAAATTCTAATGTTCTGCTAAAGGAGTGTAATCCTAAAATGATTCCTCATGACAATTTGCTATATTCATAGATCAGTTCCTTGCTCAGCCATCATCATAGATGATGCTTCCTTCTGCAGTAAATGGAAAATAAATATGGAGATCTACAGGTTGACAATGTGCAGAACATGAGAAACCTTAGAAAGCGCAGTCCTAAATGGATTTTTTCCATAAAATCCCTGTCCTCAGGATTCAGAGAACCCTATGGGACAGGAAACAGAAAGATCCTAAGAGCCAGTGGGGATGGAAGATACCAAGGAAACAAGGTCTCCTAGACAGCAGGACCAATGACATATGGCAGCATACAGAGGGTCTGCAAGGGTCTCAGCCAGATGGGGTTGCAGAATTGAGAGGGGAAGTAGACACAAATTCCCATTCCTGACCTAGAAACTGTCTCCAACTGATAACTATTTGAACATGAAAAATTAGTTATTTCCAAAGGTGTCTCATTGGGGATAGAGAACACTCCTAAGGTCAGATCCGATGCCCAATAGTAGATGACCCACACCAAATGAACATAGGGGGCACCTTTGGAGGTGGTCTCATAATGTTTTTCAGGGATTAAAAAAACACTTTACAGGTCCTTTGCATAAACATAATGAATCTCATTTTGTGTTTTTATATAATTCTTGTGTGCATTGATGTGTGTGTCTTTGCATCTTTTTTATTCAGTCTTATTCAGTTCTTGCTCTTTTCTTTGTTTTTGCTCTCCTCCAGTTGTTTTCCCTGCTTGTTTTATTTTGACACATTACTTATCTTTAGACGCCTGTTTATTTTCTAAGGAGAGGCAGACAGGGTGTGGGTTCAGATGGGAGGGGAGGTAGAAAGGATCTGGGAGGAGTTTGGGGAGAGGAAACTAATCAGAATATATTGTATGAAAAAAATCTATTTTCAATACAAGAAAAATAGATAAGAGTGGACTACAAAGGAAAAAAAACAAGGGTAAAAGAGACACACAGGTAGCAAATTTACCACCTTTCAAATGGAGATGGGACAGTAAGAACTGCAACTGACTGGAAACTAAATTGTATGTAACTGTACTTCTAGAATGCCCAGTTTTAAAACTATTGCCAGCTCTTTGTCATCAATATATCTCAGTATTTCCAGTAATTTCTAAACAAGAAAACAGAAGAAAAAGGCCACTGCCAATCAACACACTAAAGCTGAAGCACTGACTGGCAGAAGCTGTGGAATGAATCTCAAGTTCCCATCAGGTTCGCTGCTCTGGAAATGAGGGATCTTTGCACAATCGCTGCTATTATAAAAGGTGGCTCACAAAACACCAGCCTTCTCATCTGACAGCAGAACTGCAGGATCTTGGCAGCATACAGAAGACATGAGGAGAGGGCTGGCTTCCCTGGTTATTCTCAATGTCAAACTAAACGACCCTTGGCTAAACTGTCAGGAATTTGGATCAGTCCCATGAGAAAAAATACCTGGTACACTTCAGTTTCTGACCATTAAACTCTTAAGTCTTAATATTTTTAGATTTTGTGGTCAAACACATACACACAGAGATACACACACAAACATACACACACAGACACACACACATGAATGAAATGATTCCTAATAATATTCTGCGACACTCATAGTTCTTTTCTTATCCTATAATCAGAGAGGCTTCCTTCTGCACTGGTAGCCAGAGCAGAGACCACAGCCAGACATTATGCGCAGCGAGAGTCTAAATGAAGTCTCCTTCAGGTCCCTCGCCTTGGAGATCAGGGAATCCTACAGAAGAAGGTGAGGAAAGACTGTAGAAGACAGAGGGTTTGAAGACACCAGAAGATCATGGCCCACAGAATCAACTAAGCAGGGTTCATAGGAGCTCACAGAGACTAAAATGGCAATCACAGAGTCTGCATGGGTCTGCACCAGGTCCTCTACATTAATGTTATGGCTGTTAGCTTGGTGGATTTTTGGGACTGCTAACAGAGGGAATAGGTATATCTCTGACTCTTTTGCCTGCTCTTGGGACTCTATCCCTCCTACTGGGTTATCTTGTACAGGCTTGATGTAAGGACTTTCTCCTTGACTTATGGTATCTGGGTATGACCTATTTGTCTATTGTCTCTTAGAGGCTGCTCTTTCCTCAAGAGGAAATAGAGAGAGGGAGTAGATCCAGGGGAGAGGAGAGATGGGATGGGCTTAGGGGCATGGAGTGAGGGGAAACTGTGGTTGTGATGTATTGTATGAGAAAATAATCTATTTGCAATAAATATAATAAGGCCAAAACCAGAAATTTATTTCCAGGTATATAATATCAGGTTCTCATCCTAGCACTCTTGAGACTTTCTCTTCATATGATGTTTCACTGTTTGTTACATTCTGACAGACAGAGCACATCTCTTCTTTCCAGGCCACACACATTTACTGCATTCCCCTGACGTGCTTTCCCTGGTCAAAGTCATGAGGGACATGATTTATTATTCATAGTATTAGGAATGTAGCTCTCACATTAAACTGTAGAATGAGGAAAGTACTAATCTTTAATCTTTGACCAGGAATAAAAGAAATATGTGTTGTTTGCAAAGGTCATGAACAAACTAAAAGTCACCACTTGCTTCTCAGACTCACAACAAAGTATTAAGATTCTAGCATTTAAATATGATCCCGACTTGCTTTGATAACCACACCTTCCAAAAAATGTCCTTCCCATTCTGTTAAGATCTGCAGTGTTACTAACACTCCCATTTTTCCTTGCTTTTTGTTTTGAATCCCCACTTATATTCCCCGTTCAGCATCAAATCATATTGAACCCCCCAAGGGGCTCCAACCCACAGCGGTCTTCCTCGTTTCCTAGGGTCCATAATGTCAGCCACTCTTTGAAAGACAGTATCCTGTACTGCTACCATTCTCTTTCCATCCAACCTTCTCTCTCCAATTACACTACGAATATTAGTGATAACTTACATCCTACATAGGGAAATATTGTTATCTTACTACTCAGTAGTTTTATTTATGAGAAATTGGGACATGCATGTTCTGATTTTTACAATCAAATTGACTCTGGAACCTAAGATAAAGTAGGGGAAAAGCGAATGAGGCACACAAGTACAGATCTCCAGTTCTGCCATTTGTAGTGGGCAAATAATGGAATCTCTACATTCCTCAGTTGAAAAGATGTATACTCATTCTGAATTCTGATATAATAAAAACCATTCAAATATAAACAAATTAGATATCACTTTATAAATGTACAAACATATCAAGATATACATGACACAAATGAAATATTAAGAATATTTGTGATCTTAAAGGAAAAAATTGAGATTCATTGTGAATGAAATTGAAGAATAAATTTTTAGGACAACTTATAGATCTTTTCATAAATTAAAACGGCAAAAGGGGGAATTGGTGGATTTCCAATAAAAAAATAACTCAACGGTCATAAAAATCTCCATCTATTATGAAGACAGCTATGTGAATGCTCACATTGTTGGGCTATTTAATTCAATTAATTATTTTGCAGGATGATTAAGTATTTGCAATCAATAAGATTTTATTTTCAAAGATATAAAACAAAGGGGGAAAAGTCAATTTATATTCTGAAACTTCAGAAATCATTCTTTTTTCCACAGAGAGAGTGAACACTCTAAGGCCTGAGGCTACACTGAGACTCTGTGGTATGTCTTAGTGACAAGAACCCAGATAATCAGGAAACTAAGCTAAGATAAGGTGGGTCACACCACACTTCAAAAAGCAGTATCTTAAGTGATCTGTGGGAGGTAGTAAATTTGTAATCTGATAAAACAAGTGAACATAATTTTTCCCCATCATTCATGAAAGAGCCCCCTTCAAAGATCTCATCTCTTGTCATCCTGTTTTTATGATCTACTGAACAACTGATGATCACCTCATGCAAAAGATCAACAGATTAACCTAGTTATCAGCAATCAGTAAATAAAATAACACCACAGCATCAAACACTGAATGCACCTGTGTGCACATGGACACACCTCCAGGTTCACACACATTGGTAAAAGTCAGGCTTCTCTCTGGCTTGCACAGCTGCAATGCAAACTTCACAACAAATCTTTACTAAACTGGGGTAACTGGGGTAACTGAAGTCATTTTTTGGAAATCCAGTACTCTAAAAATCAGAGACATAGGAGGACACTAGCATAAACTGTGCATGACCGAGTGCTGATACTATAAAAATGTGGGGTAAATACATTAAATAGCACTCTTCATCAACAACATAGCTCAGTGCTAATGCTTCAATTTATTAATTAAATGGCTATTAATGAAATTCTATTCACACAACAGGGATATATTATTCCTTTGACATTCAATAACCTCTGAAGGTTTTCTGAGTTAGGGACTATCTAGAAGACCGTCCCAAGGCTTATAGCCAAGTAGGACAGGAGGATGCAACTATTTCCAAGAAGCCATATGGAGGAAATTATAACACAGAGTTTAAAAAAGAACTGAGCTTTTAAAGCTCTACCTCCAATTTATATTTTTTCTAATTAATCTGTAGAGCTCCACCTTTTTGGTTCTTTTGCTAATGATCTATTACAATTTGATTTCTTATACTGTTTTCCTTATTTGCAGAGACTTCTTTTGAAAATGTAGTTGTTGTTGTCAGATGGTATTGGAACAGATTTCCCAAGAGGAAAATAAAAGTTTATCTTATTTCTGATATTAGCTATTAGAAAGACAAGGGATTAAGATTTTGTTTCAGTACAATTGTTTCTGTATGGTGCTACACTGAATAGCAGGCCCAAGACATGGTGAGTAAGCATTCTGCCACTGAGCTATATCCCAAGCCCTAGAAAATATTCTAAAGGAACTCAAACAGCAAACGTGAATCAAAACTGCCTAGTCATCTTTTAGAGTCTTTTGGATAGCTCCCCAACATCTTTAGTTGATTTCATCACTCCTAAAATAATTAATTTGATACTTACAAGAAGCTTAAAGCTGGGCTGGAATTTTTGTATGTACTACTAGTATTAGCACAATTTATAAAACAGAATAATTCCTTAATACACACTAATTGATTAACTGTCATAAAATTTAAATACTAATCGGGTTAAAATAAGTAATTCCACAAGTTAATTTTTGTTTATGTGAAATATAAATATACTGTTGATTATGTCTGCTGCCACCAATCTGGTTAGCATTAAAAAATGTTACATAGGAAAAGCAGTTTATGAAAGCACCTCATTAAACAATCAGTTTATATAATTTTACAGTTAAAATAACAAACCTTGGAAAGTACTTTTAATGGCTAATAAGTTTCCACAAAACTAAACTGTAATTCCTCAGCTTCCAACAGTTACCCATGTCTGCAATGCTTGAGTCAACACAGAGTTCATTGTTCCTGGGTCAGGTGTAGACTTCAATCAATAGCAAACATTTGCTAGTGCTTGTTCATACAGATTTCTAGGCTTTTTAGTTTTTATCTCTTGATGAACTTTTAATGAAATGTAACTCTTTATAAAACTTTTGGACTATTTCAGTAAAATGAAAACAAAATAGATAAAGCAAAATAAAATGAAAAGCATTTTAATGAGCTATAGGGATTCTTTGAGTTTATCTTTCTTAAATATCATCAGTATATACTCTGAAGGAACTCAGAATGAACAGGTTAGAAGTAGAAAATGATAACCAGGTCAATGAATAACACAAAAAATCACAAGCTGGGAAAAGCGGCCAAGGCGACGGAAATACCTCTCTACTCTCTCTGCTGGGCACTAGTAGAAGAAAGAATGGTGTGAATGAGGTTGCTTGAAGACAACATTCACTTCCTTTTCCCATTCCCACTTAATCTCGGAAAGTATGAACAAATTTGATACATTAAGGAAAAACAGGCTTTGCATTGCTCTGACCCTCTCTTCATGAAGGTTGATGCCTTGGTGATATAAAGTTGCTAATGGTTCTTTGAACTATGGCCAATTTCAGATATTCTTTGCATGCATTTTAACAATGAAATTAATATTTTGTAAAACTAAACATCTCACAAGGAACTTTCAAACATAATCACTAAATTAATCAGTTTTGGCAACAAGCAACCCATTAAACCATCTTCGTGGTACTGTAAGCCTGGCCAAATTCATAGCTAGAGGAGTCATAGGCTGTAGAGAGACACCTATTCATGTTCTTTTTCAGATTGTTACATTGTTAAACTACCTATTAAATATTTATATTTTTATTTCTATTCATAGATTTGTGTTCTCCCAACTTTGGTGGAAGAAACTTCTTATTTCCATGGGTAAATGCTTTATAGATGCAATTAATGTTCAAAATGCTGATAATAAGCAATTGTTAGTGCTTATCCATAGATGGAGCATCACTATCAACCCCAGCCTCCAAAGGCTCAGTGATGGCCTGAGCCTTTTTTTTTCTGCCATGTGATTTCACTCAACTCAGATTTCAGGACAAAGAACCTCAGACCCCAGTATTGCTTATTATCGTACACCAGAACCTCTAGCAATCACAACACAAGATAACTGTGTCTCATGAAAAGCTGCAGGGAGAGGTGCCTGATCTTCCCACAGTGTGGCCTCTTAAGAGCGAACACTGCTTATGGTTTGGGTAGCAGCTTTATCTGGCAGTTGCTAGGGGAAGGAGTATGGAGTGAACTGATCAAAATGCACTGAATGCACTTAGGAAATTCTCAAAGATTTAATAAAATACATTTAAAATATAGTGTGAGACATTAGATGAAATAGTTACTGTGAATATAAGAGGATATAATTTACCTGATTATTCTTTCAAAAAAGTGATGATTATTAATTAAACCTAAGACAAATTAAATGCAGTCTCAGACTATCTCATAGTGCTTAAGTTAGTATTAGAAGAAATGTTTTATTCAACTTGAAAGTTTTTCCTTTCCAAACATCAGTATGATACTTTCTCTGTTGTGGTATTTAATGTTATCAATAACTTTATTTTACAAAAAAGTGTAGTTTTTATCTTGAAAACTGGATCTATTACATGTTTTTGTCACCCACATTCAAAACTAGAAAAAGGTAAAAATCAGCTGCTGCATAGGTGTGAAACTGCACATGGACAGTGGGGACTTTGTTGGGGCCTAGTGAGCTGTGGAGAAGCCCAGATATTGGGAGATTCGGGGGTGAGAATGCTGTGCTCTCCATGACACCCACCATGGTCTAGACAGACCCACCATGCTGTGCTCAAAAATGAGTAGAAAAGAGCAAAGTGAGTTGTCAGAAAATTGACCACCTGCCCAAACAAATCAAACCTCCTTAAAGGAAAATGACAAATTCCTGACTTGCTAAAGCATAGTAATCACAATGTCTAGCAGGAATAGAAAACAAGTGTAAAGTATAAGAAAATATAACTCACAAAGAGTAATTAATTACTAATACATCACGTGCATAACAAACAGTAATATTTTTATATTACATACTAGATTTTATATTCCTTAGAAAACTGCATCTTTCAGTTAGTTATATCTAAATTGTAAAAGTGGCTTGACTTTATGCAGTGTTTAAAATGAGATAAAGTATAAGACCTGGCTTAGATAAAGTCTAAGATCTGCTACACTCCACTATGGGCTCTTCATTCTCAAAAATTTTCTTGCTCACAGAAACTCAGCAGGGTGATAAGCACTGCCAATTCTGAATACTGAATTTCTGCTTGCACTCTTGGCGGTTGGCTAGGTCAAAACATAGCACATATTTCCACCTTGAACTTACTTTTTCTCCATTAAAATGTGATTTTTGACTTTTCTTTCTAACCATACTGATATCAGCATGCTGAATTAGTACATTTATCCTGCCATATCTCTCTTAGTTATTAAATTCATAATACTTCTCTTGCAAACTGTGTATTAGATTGCTGTTTGATCAAAAGGGAATTCTTTACTAGAAACTGAATGTGTTTCCTCCAAATTCTTGAATCCCTGGTACCTCAGTGTGTTGATTTAAATGAGAATGGCCCGAGCCTGTTTGGGCACTGGGTCCAGGCGGCAGGAGTCCCTTTGTTTCTATAGCCT
>LOJH01013839.1:11546-24252 GCA_001685095.1 Ellobius talpinus
CACACACACACACACACACACACACACAAACACACAATCCAAAAACTAAAAAAGATAGAAATTAGGAAAAATTTTAAAAATAATAAAAGGTACTATATTGCTATCCTACTTTGCCTTTAGGGTAAGAATTTCTTTAAAATAGTGAGGGAGGGAATAGTCCCTCAGAAACAGAACAGCTTTGGCTGTATACAATGCAAACCAGCTCCCTACAGAACAGGTGAGATGGTTGACCACCGCAGAGCAATGCTGACTGCAGTAGGACAGGTGAGAACCCATGCCTCAGAAGCATGGGTGTGTGTCTCTGACTCCCCACTCTGATTCTGTATCCAGAAACAACAGAAAAGCTACGAGACTTCACTATAGGGAAGATCTCAAATTTGGAATTAGACATTTAAACAAAATTTCTCTTTCTCCCAGTCCCTCTCCTCTTAAAGACAAATTAATACATAAATGAATAAATACCTCATCATCTTTCCCTTCCTTTCCACCATTGGGGCAGTTTTCAGCGGGAAGCATGGTAAGTCATTGCTTCGGATTCCTTTTTGTTAGAGCACCTTGGCATCCAAGAATGCTGTATTTGGTGCCTGTGAAGTCATTTTCTGATTGATAACCCTAATGCAGTTTGTCTTTCTTTCAAATTTATTTAGTTAGAAAAATGCTTGTGTAATGCAAACTATATTAGAGCTAGACAAAATTACACGTCACTGATGTCAAATGCTTTTAAGCTGTCTATTTTCTATTGTCTTTGTGCTTTGGCTAGGCTCTTTAAGAGTGTATTTTGTTTGATTCATCTTCATGTTCCCAGAGCCCCAATAGGATTACACTCATATTTTCTTACATTCTCCAGCAATTTATGTTTATACAGAATATAATAATTATGTTATAAAAGTGTTTATAATAATATGAGTGACTAATCCCTAGTATACATAGATAGAAGATGAAAACATAATCATTTCTGACACAACAAATGCCTTGATTATATATCTAAAGGATTAAATATTATAAATTAAAGATAATTGTTTTTCACAAATTTATTTAATATTTAACTGTGTACATGCGTGTACCTGTGGGGGTATGTGCACATGAGTCCAGTGCTCACAGAGACTAGGAGAGGGCATGAAATTCCATAGAATAGAAGTTACTGACCATTGTGAGCTACCTTCATTGGGTGATAGGATTTGAACTTGGGTTCCCCTTAAGAGCAGCATATACTCTTAACTACTGAGCCATCTCTCCAGCCCTCGAAATGATTTTAAATATGCTTGAATATTTCTTTTTCCCAGAACATTCCAACAATCAACTATTAATCTAAGCTAATCCTTCCTTGTCATTTTCTCTCCCAATCTAAACACTTAGTCCTATATTTGCTGCTAAATGTTCAAATAAACACAGAGATTCAATCTCAAGAGTTCTCCAAATATGTTTCTTCCAATTCAAACTATCCAGAGCCAAGATCAGCCTGGGCCTTAGCAACCAGAGCTTTACTCCCCGACCAACTGCTATCAATCTACAAATATCTTACTTTTTTTCCAGCCTCCTAACAGTCATTGTGTTCGTCTCTGAAATTACTTCTTCCAGCATGAGACGACATGCTCACATACGCATTCAATCTGCCTTTGCACACTCACATACCCATTCAATCTGCCTTTGCACACTCACACAACACTTTTGCACTCTCTCCCTGTTTCTGATGCCCTCCTCCCTTTCTAATTTCCTCTTCATCTCTTTCTAACATGCTATTACCTACCCTGTTTGGAACCAGGGCTCTGGCAATTATAGAAGGTATGTTATTAACTCTGCCAGCTGCTTCATCACCTGCACTCACTGTAAGCCAATTTTAAAAAATCTTTGTTCTTGGATACTCTGCTTATTCTAATTAGAGAGCTTATCACAGGGTTGCAGCAAACTCCAGCTTTGACAATGATCTTGCCTCCTTCCTCCTATAATATAAAGTAAGGAACAAAATGTGTTTAAGACACCAACCTCATGCCTCATGCTATTATTTTTACTTAGCTATCCAAGACCTTTCTTCAGAACCTTCATAAATTTATGCATGAGCCTGTTTGAGAGCTCTGGGCATTGAGGAAGTGTGATGACAAGAACTCTGGGAATTCTCGAAAGAGGAAGTCAGATAAATATGTCTGCTTTCCACTGTTTCCTTTTCTCTCTGTTTTATTTGGGAAGCCCCATTTACTCTCATGCCTTTCCAACCCACCTGCAACTGATTAGAAAACCGAAGGAGTAAACAGTAACAGTTGCTGTGAGGAAGAGTTCATTTGTAAAGATGCCGAAGGTAACCAATCAGAGGGAGCTGTGAAGCAACTTACCCCATCTCTTCCAGACCTTGTGGAACCCAGGCAATTACTAGGTTTGGAGTTCCCTCTAGAATGAGCAAAGATGTCTAGAGTCTGGGGAAGATAGTTCGGTCTGTAAAGTGTAAGCGTGGGGACCTGAGTGTGGATTCCTAGTACTCACATAGAAGGTGTGTGCACCGATTCAAAACTGTAACCCCAGTTCTTTGGGAAGTCAGGAGGGAGAATAAATGGTCAGAGCCCTGAAGTTCATTGAACAACTAGCCTGGATAAATCAATAAGCTTCAGGTTCAGTTCAAGACCTTGTCTCAAAATATAAGGTGGAAAACAATCAGGAAAGACATCCAATATTGACTTTTGGCCTCCACACTCAAGTGCATTCATGTGCAGGTGAACCCATGTGTACAACACACACACACACACACACACACACACACACAATTTCTAGATCTAGATCGCCTTTCATATTATTTTTCTTGAGAAGCATTCTAACTTAACACACTCTTTCTGTTATCTTCTGTATCCTTTCATCCATTCATTGATCCATCCTTTCATCTACTTGTTTAACAAGTATTTATTGAGAACCAAATGCAAAGAGCAGTGCTCAACAAAGGAGGCAAAGAGAAGAGCATCAACATTATCAGTAAGGGAGCATATCACTGGAGACAATAAACTATATAATGAGCACAGAAGCCCTCTATATACAGCTTGAAGTAGATATTTTCTCAAAAATCTTTCAGTTTGGATAATTGTAAAAAAGTATTAGCAGTAATATGTTTATGTGTATTTTACTAGAGAAAATACAGTAAGATTGATTAATTGTAAAAGCCTGTCGCTCACCTTTTTATATAATATGAAAACCTAAGTTTTTTAAAAGTGCAAGCAATATCTGAAAAATTGTCATATAAATTGAGCTCTGGGAAGTCATATTGGGCAGAGTTCCTAAATAGTCATTGTGAAACAATCATTAAAATTACCTTTCCATAGCCAGGTGTATTTATAATATTCAAAGGAAAATCAAGTTGGTCTAAGAAGGTTGCAAAACTGAAAGGAATCATGAGAAATCATCTCACTTAATTGAGCATTGACATAAGACAAAAGAAATTGAATAAATTAGCAATTTAGTCACAAAGGGAAGTGGAGGTGTCTTTGTCTTATTTTGGTCTTGGTTTGTTTGGGATTTTGTTTTCTGCAGTAGACAATTGTGAAATTAGGAACAAATAAGGAAACTGATGATTCTGAAGGAGAAAAGATCAAATCTGGAGAATTTATTTCAGGCCTTTCCTGGGAGTAGCAAGAACTTTCTTGTGTGAGGGAATGATTGTGTATTTGGTGAAGCAGAACAAAGCCCTGAAGAAGCTGTGCTGTCGATAATTCTTAATTAACTAAGACAGCAAGAAAAAGTGCAGGAAGGGCTTGAAATGTAGGCATCTTGCTCTCAGGCCAAGGGTAAGCTGGGCTGCTAGGACTTTTCAGCATCAGAAAGCACTGCGTAAAGACAGCTGGAAATGTTATATGAATAAGCAAGAAGCCAAACTTAAGAAATACTGAGAAATACAGAATTGTTAGTGTATTTTATTATACAAGCTAATTTAATGTTTCTGGTAACCTTAACTAATACTGAACATTGATATAAATATATTTACAAATGACTACATGGAGATCATAAGCTTCGGAGTCAGGTAAAGGAAAAAATGTTTTTCTTCCTAGATTTCAGCTCTTGGCTTGCCTTGTGACCTCAGTTCTCTGGTGGGGGCAAGAAGACTCATTGATTTCACGTTTGTCAGGCTTTTCCTCTTGCTGTGAGGCAAGACCTACAAACTCTTATCATGTGAACCCAGAAACCTGCAGTTGTTAGTTTTAAATGAGAAGCCAGTACAATTTGATTTGGCTTGGAAAAGATTACTCTGGTTTACAGGCCAGTTTGGAATGCAGAGACCATGAAAACAATAAGATAGTACAAGAGGCTACAATATTCAAAGTCAAAGAACATACACTGAGGGCAACTAATGACATCATATTCTGATGTTCCTAAAAGGAACTAGGTTTGGTGGCATACATCTTGCTGTCTTGGCACTTGGTAGGTGGAGGCAGGAATATCAGGAGTTTGAAGGTCAGTTTCAGTTATACAGAGTTTGAGGATAGCCTAGACTGTATAAAATCCTATCTCCAACAAGATAAATGCCTTGTAAGATCAAGATAAGATGAAAAGAGATGAAGGCAAGGTCTCCCAAGGCTTGTGTACTCTACCACAGTGCTGGACCTCTTTCTTGTGAGAACAGGGCTTATTTCAAAGAGATACAAGGGGGAGAAAAATAAATAAATGTAATAGGATGGAGGTGACTTGTTAGATGAAGGAAGGAGCAGGGCAGCACAAAAAAAGTACTCATAAGTGTGTTCAGACACTGGTGACCTAAAGAAAAACAGCCACCTATTCCCTGTATTTACCTGTCAAACCATGAAATGAAGGAAAATAAGCTATCTCCACTTGATATCAATGGGGAAAATGCGGCATCTGCAAGGAAGCCCTAATTTCAGTTAAGGCCTTGGACACAGTGATAATATGGCAAGATTAAGACCAAAGCCTGCTGATCCTGAAGCATATTCTAAAAATGGGAAGAAGTCTGAGCAAAGGGAGGGAAGCATTTGTCTGACACAGAAAGCAAGAGGTATACCAGAGTGATTGTAAGCCAGGCATTGAGGTGTGGCAAGCAACTTCAGCAACAATGTGAAGTGGTTGAAACACTGTCATACATGTATACACTCTGTCTTGGACATATCCGCCCCCCAATCCCTACCTCCAACTTCCTTCTCTGATTCCCTGGCATCTCTCCTCTTCTCGACTTCATATCTTGTTTGGGGCTTTGTTGGTTTGTTTGCTTTTGTTTTTGCCTTAAAAAAATAACCCAAGCCTATTACTGCTTCCCATAGGCAGATATGTGTATGTGGTCACACAGTGGGCATGGATAACCTGCCAATGGCTGCCCAACCTGAAGAAAAGTGACTGTCCCTCCATTCATAGAAGCTATCAATTGACAGTCAATAGCCTCCTAGCTAGATGTGGGACTTCATACCCACCTCTCCTCCCCATGGTAGGATTTTACCTGCCTTGGATGTGCACAGGTCTTGTTTATTGTATGCCATCACAACTGTAAGTTCATATGTGCAACTCCCCTGCCATGTCCAGAAAAGAGTACCCTTGAAATTATCCACCATCTTCAGCTCTTGTAGTTTTTCTGCCCCGTCTTCTACAATGAATCCTGAACCTTGGGAGGATGGAATGTGATACAGATGTACCCCCTTAGGGATGAGCATTCCAGAGGCAGTCTCTAATTCTCTGAACTTTGACAGCTTGTGGAACCCTGTGTCAGTCACTGTCTACTGCAAAAGGAAGCTTCTCTGATGAAAGTTGAAGTACCAATATGTAGGAATAATAATAGGTCTTCAATTTTAGTAGGATAATTGCAGTAGGCTCTGCCCTAAGGCCTATGAGTTGTCTAGATACAAGTTACTCGCCATAACAATGTTAACTCTTTTGATCTCATGAAAATCTTGTGCAGGTAACCACAGATGCTGTGAGTTCATGTGTCTAACCACCATTTCCTGTCCAGAAGCCTCCTCATCCTCTGAATCTTGTATTGTTTTAGCCCTTCTTCTTTGGTATTCCATGAACCTGGGGTGGAGGGACAGCTCTTAGAGTTTGGATGTTCATGACCTTACTAACCTCCACTGAGTGGCAGGAGATGCTGGGTGTGCTTCACAGAGCCACAGCACAAGTGCCAGGCATGCCAAGACATGTTGCTACTACAATCAGGAGGCACAGAACTAGACACATACCTAGAGGCACCTCAGGAATGTGCCAAAAGAGGTAGTGAAATCCTTCCTGACTGTGCTTCCTAAAGGGCAACTCAGAGTCTGTCAGGTTGTGCAACTTTTTCAACCATTAACTGTTGTTGATTTGTCCTACTCTTTAGGGACCTGCTACCTGGCTCCCAAATAAATACACAGAGACTTGTTCTTACTTATTAACGCACCACCTTAGCTTGGCTTGTTTCTAGCTTTTCTAACATAAATTATCCAATTTCTCTTCTACATTTGCCTCTGGGTTTTCTACCTTTCTTAAATCTATATGTCTTTCTTCCCTTATTCCTTCATGGCTGACTGTGTAGCTGGGCGGCTGGGCCCTGTTGTCCTCCTCTTGTCCTTTTGTTACTGCTTCCCCTTCTTCCTCTCTTTCTTCTCCTATTTATTATCTTTGCCTGGCAGTCCTGTCTATCCCTCTCCTACCAGCTATTGGCCATTCAACTCTTTATTAGACCAATCAGGTGTCTTAGGCAGGCAAAGTAACATAGCTTTACAAAGTTAAACAAATGCAACATAAAAGACTACAACACATCTTTTCATCATTAAACAAATATTCCACAGCATAAATGAATGTAACAAATCATAAATTAATATTTCAGAACAAGTAATAGATTTTTTCTGTCTGAGAGGAATCTGAGTTAATTTAATTCAAAATGAATGAGCGCATAACTTGAGACTCACTTTGTAGATAGAGAACACTAATTTAACTTTGGTTTTATGTATATTTATTATGGGGTAGGTAGTAAGGTTTGCTGAGTTCCTCTTGGAAGGCTAACACCAAAAATCAGCCTATACATTTAGTGAAAGCCACAAAAACTAAACAGATAAGAGCATGCACATTAGGTTTCTCCTACCTCTTGGCTTTTCACATGCTGTTCCAGGTCCTAAGACACACATGGTCCCTTTTCCTTCTGTTCTCACTTAAGCTGGCCCTGCCACCTGAATCTTTATACCTCCCCCCATTGTTCCTCATTTTTCCAGCTGGTGATAAGTCTGTCTCTTTGAATAAAATAAATGCAGAGTTTCCAAAGTCCATTTTAGATTTTATTAGTGAGAAAGAATTTGCCTTACTTTAATTTTATTTGTTCAGTTGGGAATGCTGTATTATCTGCTGGAGAAGTGTTATAACATTGCACTAATTGTAATTCAATACTTTATGGAATTGGAAAGGAGACTTTCTTTGGAAAAGGCAGTTGTTCTTTGAAATTATTTTTTGCTAGTTTTGTGTTCTTGGAGGGTTTATGCTATAATTTAAGAGAGAGATCATGGGCAGATGACACCTTAACTAACAGTTAGTAGAGAATCTATGCTGGGGAAACTGTGTACTGAGAGAGTGTGGAAGTGCTCATCCTGCTTATCTACTATTACAAAAGTTACCTCACAGACACTTTCACTAGTTAACCAATGTGAAAGAAACTATTCAATAGCTCATCAATAGGAATATGCCTATAGATCTGGGAAAGATAAGGATAAAACAAAACATGTTCTTTAAAAAAAACTGCTTTACTGAGACCCTTCTGAGTGACAGTGAAAGAATTGATGCTAGCATCCTCTCAAACATATAATTGATAATCCAAGTGATTATTGTTCCCACATGGTATTTATTTTTAACCCTAATTATGTTACTACTATCTTCCAGCTCAACAGTGAGATACATCAAAACTAAATTTACTCAAAACACATTGTGGATGCACAACTCTGTCAGCAACTTCATAGGGGCCTCACAGAGCAGTCAAATGTGCACTATCGCACAGGTAGTTCACATCTGTTCACTTATATGTGTGTAAGTGTGTGTATAGGTCTGTGCACCATGGTGTACATGCGGGGGTCAGGGGACAATTTGTAAAACTGCAATTGATCCTATTCTCCTATCAAATGAACCCTGGGATCACCCTCAGGTCATCAGTCTAGGTGGCAAATACCTTTACTTGCTTTTCTGAGGCCAATATTTGCTTTATTGTTTGTTTTGGTTTGGTTTTTGAGGGGTTTGGATTTTATTTGAGATAAGGATTATCTTTGTATCCCTTGTAAGCTGTACTGGAATCTACTCTGTAGACCATGCTAGTCTAGAACTCAGAGCTTCACCTGCCTCTGCCTCCCCAGTGCTGGGCTTTTAGCATGTGTGACCATGCCTGGCCTGATATTTGCTTTTTATTGCATCTGTTGTGTATATCAAATTTATTACTACACATGAACACTTATAAAACTGGGTTTCAAAAATTAATAATTGCCTTGCCTAAAAGTCCAAAACAGAAGAGACAACTTGTCATTAAGAAAATAATACATTCTGGGCTTTGGTGTTTATTTTCTATTGCTGCTCTAACAAATTATTATAAAAATGGCTGCTTAAAGCAGCACAAGTCTATCATCTCCTGATTCTATAAGTCAGAAGTCTGGGTAGACTCAGTTACAGCCTCTGTGTTTCAGGATGTCTAAATCATATTGTTGGCTCACTGGTTTCTTATTATGATGCTTGAGGAAGAATGTGCTGTTTCCCGCAACTAAAGAACTGGAATCTCTCTGTGTCTGTTGGCTGTCAGCTAACACTTCCTGGGAGTATTTCTTCAGTACTGTACATAGGACCTTACTACCCAAAGCATACACAGGATCTTACTACCCATTAGCACTTCAAATCCTTCTTATTTCTACACTATTTCTAACTCTCTTTGGCAAATCATTCCTCTGTTCCAAACCAGAGAAAAGTATCAAACTTTGAGAATTTGTGTGCTTATATTGTATCTATTAGGGTAATTTAAAAACAATAGATTTTAAGTTCTGTACGGTTAATTATATTTGCTATATTTTAAAAGATGTTAGTTTTAAATGTGTGTATGTCTGTGTATGGGTACATGGATGTGGACAGGTTCTGCCAGAGGCCCAAAAAGGGAATGAGATTGACAGATGATTGTGAGTTATCCAACATAGGCTCTGTGAATCAAATTTAGGTCCTCTTCAAGAAAAGCACACTGTCTTAACCACTGAGTTATCTCTCAAGCCCCACATTTGAATTTCAGATATCTTTATTAATTATTGGAAAATTTTATATATTATATTCTGATTATATTCATCTCCCCCAATTCTTCATGGATTCATGCCTCATCTGCCATCCCTTCCCCCCACAACCCAACATGTTTTACTCATTTTCTTTAAGTCAATCCAGTCCAAATACTGCTGCCTTGAGTGTGTGTTGATCCGCTGCCTCCTGGTCAACCTGCCAGGGGCCACACTCCTAAAAATATCTAATTCTCCTGTTCCCAGAACCTATCAGTTACTAATAGCTACCCACCTAGGGGTGAGTCTTCATGACCACCTCCCTGCATTCTTGGTAGAATTTTTTTTCTGTCTTGAGCTTGCTCAGGTCTTATTTATGCTATAACCACAACTGTGAGTTCAAATGTACAAATGCCTGACTGTGCCTAGAAATCAGTTTCCTTGTAGTGATCTACCATCTTTGCTCTTCTACCATTTCTGCCACACCCTCTTCCATAGTGATCCCTGAGCCTTAGTAGGAGGAAAAGTGATATAATTGATTCATTAAGGGCTGATAAATCTGCACAAATAGTATCTTAGTCTCTAAACCTTGAACAGTTGTGGTTCCCTACTAATTTCTGTCTACTCTGTCTACTGCAAAAAGAAGTTTCCCTTATGAATTTCAAAATGGTGTAACCATAAGTATATGGATGTAACCTTAAGTCATTAGAAGTCAGTTTAACACTATGTCCCTTTAGAGAGTAAAACTAGTATGTTCTTGGCCTTGAACTAGTCAGGCATTAGTGGCACAAATGTCAAGGGAGTAACTAATCAGGTCCATATTGGGTCTAAGTCCCTTGATCCAAGATGAAATTCATACCTGGCACCATTACTAGGGCCAAGAAAATATGGCTGGACAGGAAATTTGTAAGTTTTAATGTAATTTGTTTATATGTTCTTGGGACTAAGGTATGAATAGCTTTGTCAGGTTCTTACTTGATTTCCTATGCCTACTTAAAATAAATGATTATAAAATAAAAGGTATTTTAAAGGGGTGTGACACATAGTATTTTGTTTTTTAAAGTATGTGTGTATATGTATGTATTAAATATTAATAAGCCATAGTATTTATAAACTTCACAATATTATACAGTCATAAAAATCCTGGATCTAAAGTGTATTTGGTTATGTTAGGGATATATACAATATGCTCTAAATGAAATAAAGCAACATTTCCACAGTAGACATAGTGTATAAGTCATATATTATGTATGAACAGATATACATATCCATATATATATATATATAAGTTTATATCTATGTATATATGTGCATATGTGTATATACATAGACATACAAAATACCAGAATATTAGCATTGCAATCGCTGGGTAATGACATATTTACTCCTTATGTTTTCTGTGTACTAACACATTTTCTCAACAATAACCAGAAAATGAAAGATCATTTGTAAAATACTGAAAAAAAGTCATGTGCAGTTCTTCACATGCAACCTTTTAGCAAGAGAATTCAAATACACATCCAAAGTTTGATGCTTTGCACAAGACCTCATGAATTATGAAATAAATGCAAAAGCAGCTTTGGAATGCTGAAACAAAAGTAGACAGAACAAAGGACAGTGCACACTTTATTGACAGACATCCATCATAGAACGTAATTGAAGGTTCAGAGAAACATTCTCTGTTCGGTTGGGTCTATCTCTCTGCATTCCATTTAGAGTCTTTATCTAACCTACAACACAAAAAGGTCACCTGGCATTTACTCCATTCTTCAGTTCTGTAAATAAGGAATTCTGAGACATACTGCATATCTTAGTCTCTAGTGTGGCCTCAAGTCCCCAGCATGTACTCCACTGCTCTGAAACCACTGGATGTCCTACAGAATTTCATTCCCTGTTCACTTTGGTGAAGAGCAAAATCAAATAAAGGAAGCACCTTGGACATGAGTGGTTCTACAGTCTGGGCTAGAGGAAAGAATGAGAGCTCTTTGACAATGAAAAGAACAAAATTACCTCTCCTCTTCATACATCGCCAATGTCAAAAGCACTTCAAAGGGATCACTACTATCACCATTTCCTCATAACAGGAAATCACTGCCAAAATGGCTGAGCTCAATTCAAAGCCTCATTCCATGCCTCCATGTTTTGTTAATAACACCGAGTCTGCTTTAAGTAGGGAACACTGACACACATCATTACACTGGCCTATTACTGTCATCTCTCCATTTTTCTGAATTTCATAGGGAAGGAAGTCACACCCTTTTGGTATGAACAGTGCTCCTTTTCACAGAAGACAAAAGCTAGCTAGCATTCCCACAAGCCTGTCATTGGAGATAAGGCTCCTAAGAGGGGAATACTTTTAGGTATGATAGACAGGACACTTGTCACTGCCTTAAACATAAAAGATATCCGGCATCTGATGACTGGAAATACAACCTCACAAATTGTAGGGAAATAACTGACATCTCATGTTAATTTACTTATTGGAAGATCTGGTTATCAATGTATTTATGCACATATGTGTGTGGAGGGATGTTTTTATGTGTGTATTCATTTGTTTGGGGGGTGCACATGTGTATACACATTTATGTGGAGGACCAAAGTGGAAATCAAATGCATTCCTCATTCATTCCCCACTTTGTTTATCAAGGCAGTCTCTAAATGAACTGCCTAGTCTAGCTAGCCAGCTTACCATAGGAATCCCCTGCCTCTTGGGTGGTAGAGTTACAAATAGCTGCATGCCTATCAGGCATTTTTGTTGGTGCTGGGGATCTAAATTCTGATTCTTGCTGTGGGTCAATTATCTTTTACCCTATAAAATTTTGTTGCTTGTATTGCTGCAATAAAATGCTTATTGGCCAACAGCCAGGCAGGAAGTATAGGCAGGGCAACCAGAACAGGAGAATTCTGGGAAGAGGAAAGGCTGAGTCTGCAGATATCACTCAGACACAGAGGAAGCAAGATGAGAATACCTCACTGATAAAGGTATCAAGCCACATAGATATTATGGGTAATATGTAAGAATTAATTAATAAGAAAGCCTGAGCTAGTAGGCCACCCAGTTTATCATTAATATAGGCCTCTCTGTGTTTCTTTGGGACTGAACACCTGTGGGATTGGACGGGACAGAAACCTCTGTCAACAAATGGCGCCAATTTGGACAATTACACCCTCATAAAGCCTGAGAGAGTTTGGGAAGGAATTCTAGACACAAAAAGAGTTAAGCACAGTTTCATGGTAGCAGTATTTTCTCAGGTGAGCTCTGTTTGCTAGAGGCAAGTGTGTCTCATTTAAGAGAGGCCTCCTGACTTAGCTCTAGCTGAAAAAAACTTTGCAGCCCTTTGAAAGGGCTCCACCACAAAACACTTAAATGGTGTTTATATATAGCTGACAGCATGCTTCTTGGTGGTAGCAGAGATCTTGAAACTCCATAGAGTTGCGGCAATAAACATGACTCTGGACAGTACCTCTGCCATGAGGTTAGACTATCAGAAAGCTAAGGAATGGGGTGGATCCAGCCATCAAAGCCACAGCTTTAATCC
>LOJH01013840.1:0-10807 GCA_001685095.1 Ellobius talpinus
CCCCTCCAGTGGATCTTCTGGTAGAGGATCAGGGCCCCTTGCCGGCCAAGGGCTCTTTTTATGTTTTTTAACGTTAGTTTTTTGGTGGGGCTAAGTGTGTGGAAGGTAGAGGAGGGGGATGCCTTGAGGCTGGGTTTCATCAGGGAGGAAGGTAGCAAGATTCTGAGGTGAAATTCAAACTTAGAATCTCAGCGTTAGAGTGGAAGACTGTTCAGTTCACTTGTGTTTGGGTGGGGACCATGTCGTACTATGATACATGTGGCTGTGACTGAGTTAATCTCCTAGGAAGAAGAGTAGAAGAACCATCTAGAAAACTCGGAGCAGTTGGAGGCCAGGAGAAGCTAATGGGAATCATGAAGCGCAAGCAAAATCAAAGAAGTCCAAACACTCACTCAACAGGTGTCTCCTGTTGATCCTTTGGGTTCTAGAAAGTTCTGAAGTCACAGGCTATAACCGCACATTAGGAAACTGCAACCCCATCACTAAACTGGACCTTGCCATTGAAGAATGGGAGAGAGGACCCCACAGCACTCTGCATGTTTTGTTGTCGTGTACATATGTGGGTGAAAGATAAAATGGCATGGACACTTTTTATGCCATGTAGAATATAGAAAAAAGTAGCTTTGGGTGACTTCATTGTAATTTCCCAGTTTGGAAAGTCTACAGAAAGCCTAGCACTAATGTAAATACTCTTTCTCGTCCTCCCTCGTTCTCCCTCATTCTCCCTCCTCTACCTCCTCCCCTGTGCCCCCCTCCCTGCTCTCACAAGCTAACCCTAGTCAAGTGGCTCCTTCATCAACCTCTGGTTGCCTCACTGGCTCTTCTGATGTCATCACTTACTGATCAGCCTTTCAACTGGGGCTGGCAACTAGGACTCCGTATGTTGCTCTCTGAGTTCTAGAAGGGAGCCAGCCCCCTTCCTGTTGAAGCTTCCGTTTTGAATGTCTAAAGAACAGAAGCTTTGGCAGAGCAGTTTTGGAATAATACCAAAGCAAGGGGGTCAAGTTGTGGGGAACTGTGGAGGGCCAACGTTCGGCAGCCCGCGTCTAGGGTCAACGTCAGGAGCAGAAGGCTAGGTCCTGGGACATGAATCATGCTTATCTAATGCTTTCCTAATTGGCCACTCTAAGAGCTGGTTTCTTTGGGACTGTCTTCAACTGCACTCTAAATTTAGCCTGGGTTGTTGATGTTTGTAGAAGCGGACCTGGTACACATCATGAAAACAGTGAGAAGCAAGGAATCCTTTCTATGTTTATGGAAAGGAGGAAAGAAATAAGGAAGCAGAGGAGGTGATTATACCAAAGATTAAATATAGACTGGATAGCCCAGCCATCCTCAAATAATTCCCCTCCAAAATCTCCCAATTCAGAGTCACCAGGAAGCCTTAGGAAACGGACTGCCGGGCCAGTCCAGTCTGAGTCAGTAAGTGTGGAATTGGGGTTTCTCACAAGTTCCTGGGTGGTGCCTTGATGTTGATCTCTAGACCACACTCTGAACCACCAGACTATCCCTGTGTGCTCTCACCTTCTCTTGCTACCAAAAGCAACCGGGTTCAGGTGTGCAGGTCCCCGAGAACATTCTTGTTCAATCTCTTCTTGTAAGATTTCCTCTCAAGTGAGTTGAGCTAGATGTTCAAACCTAACAATGTTTTGGGGATTCACAAGAAATTAAGCTATCAGTTTTCATTTCTGAAACAACTGGAAAATGTTACGGGAAGTCAAATGTCAGACAGAGCCCTTTTTTGGTCTTTAATATGACCAAGTCTAAACCAGACTTTTCCTATCTTTGGTCCCACCCCTTTCCAAAATGTACTTTTTTTGGGAAAAGAAAAGCTAAGTAGAATCTCAAATCACTAATTTTAGAAAAGAAAAGAAAATGTTAAAATCTTTCTAAAGAGCTGTAGTTAGTGGCACAAACTTGCAAGCCCAGCACTCAGGAGGCTGAGGCAGGAGGATCACAGCAAGTGGGAGGTCAGCTTGACCTACATAGCAAAAACTCTGCCTCAACCACTACCCTTTCCATAAAAACAATCTTACTTGCATAAAATTAAAATTTTAATGTACATCTGTTTACCACATGTGTGCCTGGTGCCCAGGGAGGCCAGAAGAAGATGTTGGGTCCCCTGGAACAGCTGGTCATGAGCTGCCATTTAGGTGCTGGGTACTGAACCCCCTGCCTGTGCCCTTAACCACTGAGCTATCTCTCCAGCCCAATAAATTGAATTGTATTGTCCTTGCTCATTATGGGAGATGGGGACATAATAACAAACTTTTTCTTGATAATACTAAGATAGTGTTTAACTATTTTACTCTCCTTCACAAGTGTATGGTGGAATTTTCTAGAATCTACATGTGTAATGTTGTCATCACTCTGGTGTTAATGTATAAGGGATTTATCTTGTTGTTTATAAAATAATAAATGATGTTTTAAATTTTTCTTGGTTTTAGTTTTTAAAGATGATTAATATTGATAGAAACTCATTTACATTAAGAAAGCCTTTTGTTGTTGGGGTTTCTGTCCTGCCCGGTTCCCACAGTCGTTAGGTCCCAAAGAATCACACAGAAGTCTACATTAGTTATAATGTACCTTCCCCACCACTGTGGAGTGTACCCTCTAAAACTGTGAGCCAAAGCCAACCTCTCCTCCCCTAAGTTACCTCTGTCAGTTGTTTTGTGCTAGTGATGAAAAAGGTGAGCAAGACAAAGGCCAGACACAGTTTGGAGGCTCACAGGAGCAGCACAGCTGCACTCAGGTACAGATGAGATGTTGGAATTATCAAGAGTGGGGTGTATAACAGTGGAAAATTAATCCTTATGACGGAGATTGCTATGGCACCCTATACCCATTCTTCCCTTCTTCCACTGGTACTAAAGGTTCAAGATTTTAGAAGGTCTTATCTTGTTGGTGTTCTAATTCATTTATACTGTCAACTTGGCACAACCAAGACACCTGGGATGAGGGAACTCACCTTGGTCAGATTGTCTTCACTGACAATTGATATGGGAAAGGTCCAGCACTCTGAGGAGCATCATCCATAGGCAGGTAGACTTGAGTCATATAAGTGGTTAAGCATGAGCCAGTGAGTGGGCCAGCAATCAGTGTTCTTCCACAGCTTCTGCTTCACTTTCTGCTTGGGTTCCTGCCTTGATTTCCTCAATGATAAGATCGTGACCTGGAACCATAAGCTAAAATAAACCCTTTTTTACCCATAAGTGCTTTGGGCATGATAATTATCACAGCAACATAAAAGTAAAACAGAATAACATATTTCTCCCAAGCTAATGATGCCTTTTTTCAGCCTTCTTTGCAGCTACATGTGACCATGTGATTATGTTTCGAACACAAAGCTAGGAGTAGAAGCAATGTGTGCGATGTCTGGGCTGTGCCTTGAGAATGTGAGCCATATTTCCTCTCTTAGTTCTTCTCACTGGCAGGCACATGGTCTTGTAGTGGAAGCTAGAACCGCCAGCAGGATAGAACCCCATTTAAAATTTGACAAGGACACAAAATTGAAGAAATCTAGGCATTTTTCTGGTGCCAGGAGTTGCAACATGGCTGATTGTATTGGACTATGCTTTGACCAGATACACCACTCTGATGGAGGCTACTATGACTTTTTCCTTGGTATAACAAAATTGACAATCACTAACGCCTGTACTGTCATCATATCAACACATACCCTCTTCCCACTCCAAAATTTTTCTCTTGTAGTAATAGTAACACCAAAATATCTTCACTAAAGAGAGAATCAGCTTTTGACGTAAAAGCAGACTCAAGTAACTACTCCTTTTAAAGTACATGACTCTCGTCTGAGCATTTGCCTCCAGTAGCTCAGTACACAAGATGGAACAACATGAGATTGCCCTCCTAATTGGACTACTCCCTTAATTGTCTTTGGAGATGCAATCAATTTACAACAACCTTGAAGGATTTATAGAAACCCTGGAGGATGTCTGGAAATTGTTGGTCATATGGAGATATTCCATTAGATGAGATTTCTGGGTAAGTCAAGAATCAGCAAGAGAAGGCTGCTGAGCTGTTCCAAAGCCTCTCCTCTGATTTCCAGGCCACACTTCAAGAGGTGAGGGATAAAATACATCTTCTCCTCTGATGCAATATTAAAGATTTGTGGGCTTTTTTTTCAGTCTGGACCCTTAGTCCTACATCAAAACCTTATAGAAAGGGACCAGTGAGATGGATCAGTGGGCAAAGGTGCTTGCTGCCAAGCCTGATGACTGGCTTCAATCCCTGGAACCCACATGTTTGGAAATAGAGAACTGGCTCCATTAACTTATCCTTTGAACTCCACATGCACACCATAGTACAGATTTCTTCCCAACACACACACACACATGCATGCACGCATGCACACACATACACACAACCTTTATAGGAAGAAAAGAAAAACTAGAGGTAGAAGCTGGAGATACAGGCTTCATGAAGCTAAGTTGGTCTTTGGATAAACCTAACACTACTGGTGACATAGAAGAGAAAAAAAATCTACAAATTTGGTATTTTTGTTGCTTGAAACAGGCCTTCATTATGCAGCCTAAGCTAGCCTTGAGCTTGCAATCCCATTTCAGCTTCCTGAAATTGCAGGCATGCATCAACATATCCAGCTCTAAACTTTTTTTTTTTTGAGCCTTAAACTTCCTATGTATTGAAGGAAACCCTTGAACTTCTGGTTCTCCTGTCTCCACCTCTTGAGTGCTGGGATTACAGGCACACAGTACCATGCTTCATTTATGCAATGCTGGAAATAAAACATTGGGCCTAGTGCAGATTAGGTAAGCACTCTGACAAATCAAAGTATAAAATAAAATTCTGAGACCGATGCCAGGGAATCCTCTAATCCTCCCCTTTTCTTCTCCAAAACTGCAATTAGAGTCCTAAATTCTGCCCCATAGGCTGGCCAGAGAGCCCAGATAAACCTGAACTCTAGTGGTAAATGCACATGAAGGGAACTTTCAGTCCACATACATGGAGATGCAGGTTTGGAAACCCTGTGAGGACACCCACATGCTCCCTCGCTGGTGATGCATGATATACTGCTTTTCAGCCCACAAGTCAAGGAACCCAATGGTGTGTATGTCCCTTGTAACCACCTATTTGGGAAAATAAAATCACTAGATGTTAATCTGCTGCATTGAAAAACATTCCACCTGACATGTGACCAGAAAAGTGGAGGAACAGGAAACAAACCGAACTGGTTTCCTTCCTACCCACCCGCAGCCTCACTGTGAAGGAAAGGGGGGGGATGGATAGTGAGGTGGACCAAAGCTTCAGGCTTCTTAATGTTTTGTGATTTGAGGAGGAAAGGTAGCTCTAATCCACAGTTCCCTGTTAAACTGAGGTCCCTGACAATTTAGCGGTGTCTAGTTGTATTTTGAGACAAATCACTACAAATGCAAGTCCTGCAGACTAGAAACGGGAAAGCAAGGGGGAATTAGAAACATCCTTATGAATTTTCCTCTGGTACATGTGGTCCAAACAAGACCCAGATGTTCCCACTTGCCCAACTCGTGAGAAATGGTTAGCTGAGGGCATGAACAGGCATACCTTCCTGAGGATTAATGAGGAAGGTGCTCAGAACCCTGCTATAAGCCCACAGGAAACTGTGTCTCCAGTGGGCATCCTTGCTGGGAATTGAATGGACACCTACCGATCTGCAGGCTGCTGCTGCCTGCTATATTCTTTCTCCATCATAAAGCATGTTTGACATCTTTACACACATAGGACAGAAAGGGAAGTGAGGCTTCTTCCTGTAATGTGTGACTAGACATAGCCTCCTCTCTTGTCCTTCCCAGAGTGCCTGACAGCTGGAATTCTAGCAGTAAATTCCCAAGGAAGAGAGGATGTGAACACACAGGTCAAATTTTAAACCAAATACTAATTGAGTTAATAATTGACTTAGGAAATTACTGAAGTGTAAAGGAAACAAACTTGGGGGACAAAGGTCAAACGAAGGCACCTTGTAGGCCAGGAGTTTAGAATCAGATATTAAATGCTATGAATCTAAAATATGATTCTGGTTTGAGGTTCTTAGGCCAATCTGTTCCCTTGTCTTAGGAAAAACACATGTGGTATTTTTGCTCCACAAAGGACATATTTGGGAGTTGTAGCCTTTTCCTTCCCTTGTCAATAATGCCCATCCCTGGTGATGTTTTGGGGTTAGCTTTTTTGAATGAGAAAAAACATCTGCTACAATTCTGCATTGCTTACTTGAGCAAACACTTGAGAATAAACAGCTTAAGGGAGGGAGGGTTTGTTCAGCATTGCTCTTCTAGCGGATACAGCCCATCCTGATGGGGAAGGAAGGCAAGAGATGTGGAAGGAGGTTGGTACATCTAAAATCAGAAAGCAGGGATGAAAGGTGGTGCCACCCACATTCAGGGTGGATCTCCCCTGTTCAGTAAAGTCTTTCCAGAATCATCTTCATAGACACAGACAGAGGTGTGTTTCCATTGTGATTCTAAATCCAATCAGGTTGCAACCATAATTAACAATTACAAATTTAAAGAAATCCTAGAAGCCATATCGTTGGATACATAGGCTACAAGGAAAACACATCATAGTATCTCAAAGTAGGTATAAATGTTCATAAACGTTTGGTGGCCCACATGAGAAAAATCTTCTTCACCACCTTCTTAAGCTCAGGCAAGGCCAGAGGATTTACTCTATCCAATAAATATGATAGATGCATGCATACCCATTTCCCAAGCTGAAGCTTGAAGAAATAGCACCTGCCCCTCAACCACTCTTTCTCTTTTCTGCCTCAGAAGTTGAAGATAATTTTTTTCTATCAATGTATCAGGTTGTGAAGACCAATTGGAACACACGCTTAGCTAAATTTTGATACAATGTAGTTCAAATACATAACACACTGAATGAGAGAATCTTTGTTACTGAAGCTACACCTGGATAATTATGATAAATATGTACACTTCCAGACCCATATGGAAATTATAGCTGCTTCTTCCTCCATGCTGGCTAGCTGTCATGGTGTTAGGAGATGCTGCATAGGCTGTTGGGGAGAATTCTCATCAACAGTCTTACACAGCTATGGATCCTGTCTGCTGCACTATTGACCTGCTGGGCAAGATATGCCCATTGGTGCAATAGCAGCATTATTACTGTGGGGTAACCAAACACTTCATGCTTAGATTTGAGGCCTGATCTGTTCAACTCATGCCCAGTGTGGTAGTTTGAATGTTGGCACCAATAAGCTCATAGGGTGTGTTATTAGGAAGTGTGGCTTTGTTGGAGCAGTGCAGCCTTGTTGGAGGAAGTATGTCACTGTGGGGATGGGCTTTGAGGTCTCCTTTCGCTCCAACTTCACTCGGTGTGACATTCAGACCATTTGCTTTTGCCGGAAGATCAAGATGTAGGACTTTTTTTGACTCTTTCTTTAGCACCATGTCTGTCTGCATGTCACCATGTCTGCCTGCACGCTGCCATGTCTGCCTTCACGCTGCCATGTCTGCCTGCATGCCATGATGATAATGGACTAAACCTTGAAAATGTAAATCACCCTAATTAAATGTTTTTCCTTTATCAGAGTTGCTGTGGTCATGGTATCTAATCACAGCAATAGACACCCTAACTAGTACTAACCTTGTTATATGGTTATTACTGGTCACTTTCATACAGATCTATAATGAAATGGAGCAAGCAGAGAAAGGAAAATTACAAAATGTACAACTTGAAGAGAAAAGGAGCACTAGGAGTGGGATGGAGCTAAGTGTTTATCACTTTCACAATTACCACTCTTAGTGGGTTAGCCAGTTTCTCAATGCTGTGACAAAATATATAATAAAAGCAATGTAAGAGGAAGATTCATTTTAGGTCACTGATTTAGAGGTTGTGGTCCATAGTCTCTTGGTTCTTCTGCTTTTGTTTTGGAATGTGGTGAGGCAGAGCATCAGGCTACTGGGAGTAGGTGACAGAGGCAGCTGCTCACCATATGGCCCCCAGAAAGTAGAGAGGTTGGGAGGGGAATAGGGATAAATAACTTGAAAGGAGTAAGATTTATTTTGATTCATGACTTAGAGATTTAAACCCATCGTTGCTTGGTCCTTTAGCCTCATGGTGAGGAATAGCATCATGGAACATGTAACAGAGGAATGTTAATCACCTCATGACATGCAGAAAATGGAGAAAGAGCTTGATTTTATATATATATATATATATATATATCTCCCTCCCCTAAACACATTAAAGTATGAATCCATACATGAATTAGTCTTCACATGAGGGCAGAGCTCTCATTATCCAGTTACTGCCTGATACAGTTTCATGCCTCTTGCTGTGCTAAAATACCCTGACCAAAAGCAATATAGGGAGGAAAGGATTTACTCATCTTATAATTCCAAGTCCTGATCCATCATTGAGAAATCAAGGAAGGCACTTGAAGGCAGTTTGCTTCCTATTTCACACAGTACTCCCTCTGACCAAGAACTCACTTCACAGTCAAGAAGAACAGCAAGAAACATGAAAGATGCTTGTACCTTGATAGCTTTCTTACACAGTTCAAGATTTCCTGCTTATGGGATGGTGCCACCAACAGTAAGCTGGATCCTAATACATCAGTTAACAATCAAGACAATCCCCTACAGACATGCCCACAGGTCCATCTAATCTAGGCAATATATTCTTCCTTTGCCCCAAATCAACAAGAGTGTGGTTTCAATATAGAAAACATTCAGAGTCTTAAATAGATATGATCAGAAAAAAGAACTTCTCCATGTCACATTAGCGTTAAAATACCAAGAGTACAGGGCAAATGAAGACTATATTATATAAAGCTACAAGAGAGAAGTAGTAACTTACTTATAAAGTCAGGCTTACCATAATCACATCAGACCTCTAAGCAGAAACCCTAAAATCCAGGAAAGTATGGAATGGTATACTTGAATTCCAGAAAAAAACTGGAAGTAAAAATAAAGACTTTTGAAGATAAGCACAAACTAACACAATTCATGATCACTTGGCTAATATTGAAGAACATATAATTAAAAATTCCACACATAAATAAAAAAGAAAGTCATAATCCTGAGAGCTCAAAAAAAAACAAACTTCACAAGAGACAGATGAACAAATGAGCATTAGGAAAGAATGGGTCATGTTCAGTTCAGTAAACCAATAATTCTAGAAAATGGATAAAGGAGAAGGAACAAATCAACCAGGAAAAACATTACAGGAATCAGTGCATACCTCTCAATGATAACTGTGAAATAAATGGCTTTAACTTTCTAACTTAAAAACATACATAAAAAAATTACACCTATAATCCCAGAATTTTGAGGCTGACCCAGGAGGACTGTTATGAGTTTGTAGGCATCTCAGCTATACAATGAGTTCCAGGTCAACTTGAGCTACAAAGTGAGACTCTGAAGTTAAAAGGAAAAAAAAAAGACTGGCTGCTTGTTGTCAAAAGAAAGAAACAAATCTCAGTGTCAAAGACACACATAGGCTAAAAAGGAAAGATGGCTGGAGCAGGTATTTAGGTGTCAAAGTGGACTTTAAGTCAAAGTTGGTCAGTCAAAATGAAGGTCAACACATAAAATTAATAGGAAAGGTAATTATACATAAAGCATTTTTAAGCCATAGAGTAGGCATAGCTCATGGCCAGAACTGCAGCCAGAATGGTAGCCAGGCACCAGACCAAGTTGTCAAAGGATCTGGTACGCTTAAAGCTCATGAAAAGAGGCCTGAACTTTGAAACCAAGAAACAACTAGAAGAAGAAGAAAAGATCATTCTTGAAGAGCACTGAAACTTAGATTTTCTAGATGTTAATGAAAAAGAGTTTGATCATGAAAGAGCAAAGTTTCCTATTAGGTGAAGATCTTCTCTGTGGAAGAATGCTATTCTAGTTTGGTTTCTGTTGCTGTGATAAACATTACGATTGAGAACAACTTGGGAAAGAAAGGGTTTATTGAGTCTTACAGCTTATAGTTCACCATGAAGGGAAGTCAGAGCAAGGACTCAATGCAAGAACTGAAGGAAAGGCCATGGAGAAGGCTGCTTACCAGTTTGCTTCCCATGAATCTATCAGCCTAGTTTCTTATAGCACCCGGGACTACCTGTGTGGGATGTTGCTGCTCACCATGATCTGGGCCCTCCCACGCCAATCATCAATCAAGAGAATGCTTCACAAACTGTCATTTCTTCACAGACTAAATCTTACCAAATGATTCCAGCTTGTGTCAAATTGACACAGAAAAGAACTTGCACAAAAGTTATTCAGATAACTTAATCCCAGAACTGAGAAATTAATGTTTCAGATGAATACTATGAATTAAATGTGGTGATCTGAATAAGAACGGATCTCATGGGCTCATATATTTAAATTCTTAGTGAGTAGAGAGTAACACTGAAAGGATCAGAAGGGTTGGGATCAGAAGGGTTGGGAGATATAGTCTTGTTGGAGTAGGTGTGTCCTTATTCGAGGAAGAGTGTCACTGGGGGGAATGTTTTGAGGTTTCAAAGCATAAGCCAGGCCCACTCTCACTCTCTCTTGGCCTATGGGGTCGGGATCTCAGCTACTGCTTCAACCCCACATGTGCCACCATAATCCATGCCATGATGATAATGGACTAAGCCTCTGAAACTGGAAGCCAGCCCCTAATTAAATGCTTTCTGCTGTAAGAGCTGTCTTGGTCATGGTGTCTCTTCACAGCCATAGAATAGGGACTAAGACAAAAGCACGAGAAGATGAAGAGTTGAACCTGATGTGTCAAATGAAGAAACAACGGGCTGGAGAGATGGCTCAGAGGTTAAGAGCACTGACTGCTCTTCCAGAGAGGT
>LOJH01013840.1:10877-24552 GCA_001685095.1 Ellobius talpinus
TCTGGTGCCCTCTTCTGGCCTGCAGGAATACATGGAGACTGAACCCTGTGTACACAATAAATAAATCTTTTTTTAAAAAAATGAAGAAACAACAAGAAAATATTAGACCTTGGTGAGAACAATAGGAAAATAGTTTGCTAAGCAAGTGACAGTGCCAATTATGAAGAAGAAGAAAATGGAAACAAAATTAATTTGAGCAAGGACATTCTGAAGGCTCCATGATTAAAAGAGATGTCCTAAAATGTGGTTTGAAGGTGCCTTCAAGTACAGCACAATTTGGAACTCATCCTGATAGTGCTTCAGTAGTAGCTTATACTCTGTTTATTTGTAAAGAAATGTATAATTTTAAAAAATACCACTGACTCATGGGTAGCCTCTCAGGACTCACATCCCTTAAAGGGGGGGTGGAGGTGGGACTTCATGAGATCCCAATCCACGCTGGTATTGTGGCTGCCTTGATTTTGCACAGGACTTGTGCATGCAGTCCCTGCGATTGTGAGTTCATGTGGGCAACTGCACTATAATGTCCATGAAATACTGTTTCTCTGCAGATGTCTAGTCCCTCTAGCTCTTAAAATAATTCCATCTCTCCTTCTGTGATGATCCCTGAGCCTTGGGGGAGAGGTGTGATGAATATGTCATTTAGAACTGAGCACTATATAATAGTCTCTTATTCTCTGCACATTGGCCAGTTGTGAACTCTGTATTAATTGCTACCTACTGCAAAAAGAAACTTCTTTGACAAGGGTTGGAAAATGCTCTAATCTCCATGTATAAAGATTAGAACTTAGAAGATGGTTTATTACTATGTACATTTATCAGAATAAGTACTAGATTCTCCCCCAGGTCCTATGATCAAACCAAACCATGAATTTTGGCCCAGTAAATGGTACCAGGCATGGATTTCATCTTGTGGAGTAGGCTTTAAATCCAATCAGAAAGTAGTAAGTTGCTTCTATAACATTCATGCCATTGTTACACCAGTGGGCTTTTGGGCTATTATATCCAGAAAAACTATCTATTAAAATTGAAGGAGAAATAAAAACTTCCTATTAAAAAAACATTAAATAAATTTATGACCACCAATTCAGCCTTATAGAGAATACTGGAAGGAATACTTTGGTCTGAAGATAAAAGTAAACACACTCAAGAGATCACAGGTAATAAACAATTTCAGAACAGTTAATCAAAAGAGGTCAAAAAAGAGGCACGTAGCTGAGCAAGATGCCCTGGGCCGTGGACGACTGATACCTTGTGTGGACTAGCTGGGGCCTCTCCATCTTTCCCTGTGTGGATCCCTACCTACTCTTCCGTTCAGGTCCCTATGTAACACCTATGCAAAGAAACACATTGAAAGTAACAATAAAACTAATTGTACCCACAGTATGTGTCTTTCAAGGCACATGCCACTCTCATGTTTGTACCCAGCGGCCAGAATCAGGGATGAGTTAAGAAGTTGAAAGACTACAGCACCATATAAAACTACCAGCAAGACAAGCGGATCTGCTCCTACATTATCTTTAGTGGAACTGGAGCAAGGAAACTATTTTAAAATGTAAGCCATTGTTTGCCTCTGATTTTCTAAGCAGACCAAGTGAGCAGCTTAGATTCCATGAAACAAATAAAATCTTTGTAAAATGAAAAAAAGAGGTCTAGGCAAATACCACAAAAATAACAATATGACACAAATTAATACGCATTGTTTGATCACTTAGAATTCTTTAAGTCACTGTCTACCTCTTCCAATGGTCAAATGTAGGACAAACAAACAAACAAAACCCTTTTTAACTTCCTTTCCCGACCCTCCTTCTGTCCTACAATGATCCAGCTTGCTAGTGAACTGTGAGCCCTGGTTCCTACAAAGGCCGTCTCTGTAGCTTTTCTTCTAAAGAAAACCTGGCTCTGTCTTAAGTCACCCATTCCCTTTCCTGCCTGTCCTTCTCACCAACCTTTTACAAATACAAAATATCTTTATCTGTACAGGTAGAGGGATGGTCACTAATGAAAGACCAAAATATGAAGCTGGTCCCCATGAAGAATTTACACAAGCTAGGTTCAGGAGTCTCAGCCTGTTAGCCCTGGAATGCTGTATCCTGGCACCACAGAGTTGTAGCCCTGTACCCCGTTGACAACTACCCTTCTATTAGAACCTGCCCTTACTTGTGTGACTCAGATCTGCATGGCAGAGAGTGCACAGGGAAAATTATGTCACCCACAAAAACCTTTCAGAAGTGCACACCATCCAACCAGAACTGTATCTGCAGGTGGTGCTCGCCATTCCCTTACAATGTATTCAATAAACCTCTTTCCTTATTTTGATCTAAAGGATACTTTCATGCATTGTCAACCAACCACTAACATCAACTTTGTTTGTTTTTGTTTTTTGACAAGGTTTCTCTGTATTTTAGCTCTGGCTGTCCTGGAAATCACTTTGTAGACCAGGCTGGCCTGGAACTCACCAAGATCCACCTGCCGCTGCCTCCTCTGGAGTGCTGGGATTATAGGTGTGTGCCACTATTGTCGGGCTCAACTTTTTCTTACAGTGTGTAGTTCTCCAGTGAATGAGTTTGATCTGGTTCCTATAAATTAATGGTGTTTTTTAGATTATTCTTATATTTATTTATATTGTAGTTCAAGTTATAAAGTTATAAAATCATGTCAGGCAATGTTTGCTAAAATAATTTAGTATGTGTGTCTTAGGGTTTCTATTGCTGTAAAGAGACACCTTGATTATGGCAACTCTTATAAAGGAAAGCATTTAATTGAGGATGCCTTACAGTTCAGAGGTTTAATACATTATTATCATGGCTGAAAGCATGGTGGTATGCAAGCAGACACTGGAGAAGGAGCGTAGAGTTCTACATTTAGATTGGCAGGCAGCAGGAAGAGGGAGACCCTGGCCCTGGCTTGAGCACTTGAAACCTCAAAGTCCACCCCAGTGGCACTCTTCCTCCCACAAGGCCACACCTCCTCCCACAAGGCCACACCTCCTCCCACAAGGCCACACCTTCTAACAGTTCTACTCCCTCTGAGCCTGTGAGGGCCATTTTCATTCAAACCACCACACTATGTAAATGAATAAAAAACGAACATGTTTTCTTCAACCTGAGGTATTTGCATGCTGCCAGGTCATTGGCAGTTGATAGGAGCATGGAGTTTTTATTTGCTTGTTAAAGGTGGTTACTTTGTGCTTTCTTTTTAATGCTCTACAATAAACATTTGTTTTCATGTAAAAAGGTCCAGTGATTGTAAATACACATGGTCCAAACATTTGTGCATCCAATTATAAAATCAACACTACTGGACATAAAGAAACAGATAGCGCCAGATACTACAGGAGTAGTACATTTCAATACCCTGCTCTTATTGGCATATTATCTAGACATAAAACAAATGAATAAACATCAGGACTAAACTACATCATAGAGCAAATGGGCTTAACTGACATTTGCACAATATTCTATCTAGAAGCTATCATCTTAGACACCTCTGGAACTTTCTCCAAGCTAGATCACATTTTGCGCCATACAATAAGTCAACAAATACACGAAGAAAATATAATAGAGTAATAATTTGTATCTCATCAGATTATAATGAACTAAAACCAAAATCAATAACCCAAGAAATTATGCAGACATTTTGAGCCAGAGCAATATACTTTTGAGTGATTCTCAAGTCATTGAAGAAATTGGGGATTAATTTGTTTGTATGCTTGTTTGTTCTGGCAATACAGGGGATAGAACCCGGGCTCTTGCGTATGCCAGTCAAGTGTTCTACCGCTGGTCTATAGTCTTCAGCCCAAAGGCAAAGTTCAATAAATTTAAGTTTTTGGACTTGCTCGCAACTGTACTCTACCCACTGGGATCTACAGAAGAAAATTAAGCCTAAACAACCTTAAATTCATAATGGTGGTTTGTACAAAGATACTTATTAAGGGTTTTGTGTGTGCATATGTGTGTGTGCGCACGCACATGCTTGCATCTGCTTGTGTGCATGTGTCAGAGGTTGACACTGAGATGTCCTCTCTCAATCTCTTCTCTGTTTTATTTATTTGAGATAGGGTCCCTTATGGACCTAGAGCTAACCATTTCAGCTAGACAAGCTGGTCAGCTTGCCCCTGAGATCCATCTCTCTCTCTGTTTCCCAGTGCTGGCTTTACAGGAATGTTCCATCATGCCTAGCTGTTACCTGGGTACTAGGGATCTGAACACTGGTCCTCATGCTTGTGTACCAAGCACATTACCCAGTGAGCTGTCTCCCTAGTCCTAACGTATTATTTTTAATGATGAAATGACAGAAGAGGAGCAATTAAACTATGATAACTCAGTCCTACTGACACCTTGATTTTGGACTTTTAGTCTCTAGAACGGAGGCAATATGTTTCTCTTGTTTTAGGCCATGAAATATTTCAAACCCGAGAGCCCAATAGACATACAAGAGCATGGAATTTACAAAGCATTTGTCTCAATACTCAGGATTTAAGTCACAGTAACAGACTTCTAGTCACTGGGGAGGTACTTCCCTTTTGAAGTCATCAGCTTGCAAAACTGGGAAGTAAAATTTCAGGCTCTTAAAGAAGTTTAAGAAGTAGTATAAAAAGCCAGGCAGTGGTGGCACACACCTTTAATCCCAGCACTTGGGAGGGGGAGGCAGGTGGATCTCAGTGAGTTCGAGGCCAGCCTGGCCTACAAAGCAAATTCTAGGACAGCCAGGGCTGTTACACAGAGAAATCCTGTCTCAAAAAACAACAACAAAAAACAAAAACAAAAAACCCAGAAAACAGAAAACACCAACAACGAAAGTAGTATGAAGCTGCATATCACCACGGTGGTCTCTGACCATTGCTTACATTCACCCTGTGAGTGTCTTTTCCTCTTTGGTGGCCTCTTTGGCCATTGTCTGCTCTCACCCTGTGAGAGTGCTTTTCTCCAAAAGTGTCTTTGGTAGCTGTCCACTCTCATCCTTGAGAGTCACTCATACTATTCTATAATAATTCTGCCTGATTTCTACATTGTGTTCTGTGTCTCCTCTGAATTCATATTCCACAAGTATCACAAAATTCTGAAAACAGTTATAGGAAAAAGCTCTACTTCATAGACTATAGAAAGAAGTCTTTTTGCATGATAGGATTTCATGTATCCCACGCTGGCCTTAAACTCACTATATAGCTGAGGCTGTGAACTCTGGATTCTCCTGCCCCCATCCCCAAGCGCTAGAATTACGGCACGCACCTCTACACTCAGCTCAGAATGATTATATTTTTCTCATCCATTCAATAAAACCTAAATGTACTTGATGTTACTAAGAAATATTGTTAATTTTTCATTTTACTTTTTCATCCCTACACACTTGCTTACATATTTAGGGAGGAATGAAATGGCATTCAGGTTGGCCTCAGTTGGAGGGGTTGCACCTGCTGAGATGAAATAGACTTCTGGGGTTGGAGAGATGACTCAGCGGTTAAGAGCACTGACTTGTCTTCTAGGAGTCCTAAATTCAATTCACAGCAACTATATTCCCATAACCATCCACAATGAGATCTGGTGCCCTCTTCTGGCCTTCATGTATACATGCAGACAGGATACTGTATACATAATAAATAAATAATTAAAAAAAGAAATCGTAGACTTCCTGTGGCCACCATCTGGATGGGGTGATGAGTAGGTGGGTTTAATTATGGTACTCTGCTTGTTTTGTTTTGTCTTGTAAAACCCAGGCTGGCCTCCAACTCTCGATGTAGCTGAAGATGACCTTGAACTCCTGATTCTCCTACCTCCTGTCCCCAGTGCTAGGATTATGATCATGTGTCACCATGCCAGGTTTATGCAGTATGGAGGATAGAAACTCAGGGACCAATTCATGCTAGGCAAGCGCTCTACCAACTGAACTACACCCTCTGCCTTTTTGTTTTGATTTTGGCTTTTAGGTTTTTTTAGAAAGAGGCTTGAGAGACAGGCTAGAAAGACAAAAGAAAATTTAGGGGACCATAAGAAGGAGAAGGAGCTCTTCACTGGTTAAAGCTTTTACCATCTAAGAAACAAGAATTCCAACACAATTGATATTTTCTGTAAACGTGGCCAACATAGAAATATCATTCCTTTCATGTTAGATATTTTATATTAAAAGAGCAGTGAACCTGGCTTAAAGCGTGAGTGTGTGTGACCTGGGGTCCGGTCTCGTTCCTCCCCCTGGATATGGTGGCAGATCTCAGGAAGAGTGTTCGCTTTGTGCAGCCAAGGTGTCCTGCCTTTTTATAATCTAAACCTCGACTTTTCGATAGGTTCCTCAGCTTCTCTTTGAAGAAAAAAGCTTCAACATCCAACAAAATTCCTTGTGTGGCTACTGTAAAGGCAGCTCCCTCTTAGAGAACCCTACACCTATGTTCTGGGGTGAGCTTTTTACCTTTCTGAGCACCTGTTTCTTTGAACCCTCTTTTGAAGCTTGGAACTCTGCACCATAGTGCCCAGGCATGGCACTCTTCTCTGCATTGAAGCCACAGATCCCAGGTTGGTTCTAAAAGATTAAGGATACTGATCAGGTTGCTGAGGGGACACTAGGATGCTATGTTCCTGTGTCCCCCCCCCATCACTAACAGACTCTCATGTGACCACCCAAGCTGGCAGTGAAGTTGCTGTGTGGTAAGGCTGGCTTCTGATCCTGCCTCCACCTCTCACGTGCTGGGTCTCCAGGCGTGTGTACCACCATGCCTGACTACTTCTTGTTTTTGATATTTGAAAATGCCCATCATAAAAGAAGTGTTTTTAAGTTTGAAGCACACAAGTGCCGGCATTCATTATACTTAATTTTTTTCATTTTATTTTATGTGCATGAGTGTTTTGACTATATGGACGTCTGTGCACCTTCTGTATACAAGGCCTGGGAGGCCAGGAGAGAGAGCTGGATGTCCTGAGACTGTAATTAGGGATAGTGGCAAGCCCTGTGTGGGTGAGGAACTGAACTCAGGTCCTCTGGAAGATTCTAATACTCTTAACCACCGAGCCAACTCTCCAGCTCTTTCATTGGTTATAAGAGATTGAAAGGTGTGGGTTTTTTATTCTCTTTCTGAATTTTTATTGGGCATATTTCATATTTACTGTGCCAACCTTAAAACTTTTTAAGGAAGAGGGAGCAGGTATAGAATGTTCACCTTTTCCTACCATGCCTAGAAGCTGGGTTACTTCTATCACACATCACTACATTTTTTTCCCCATAGGGAGCTGCAGACTAAAACGCGGGTGTGTCTGTCTACCTAACATCGCATCTACATCTAGATAGGGGCATTTCTGACTGAGCTGCTCTCCCACGTGTTTTTCCAGGGCCAGATTCAAACCTCCACAGCATGGGGCTTGACTTCAAATTCCAAGAAAGTTTTGCGTGTGTGTGTATGTGTGTGTGTGTGTGTGTGCGCGCGCGCGCGCGTACACACACACACACACACGAGGTTTTCTTAGTCTCTGAAAAGTTGTCTATTGCCTAAAGAAATTAAATGTGAAATAGAAAGACGACTAACTTGCCTTCCTTTCTCCTTCTCCTCTCCCCTCCTCCTCCCTCTTCCTTCTTCTCTACACATTTCTTACTCCTCCCTATTCGACTCCCTTCCCCTTTCCTCCTCCTCCCTTTCCTTCTACGCTTTTTCTCCCAGCTCAAACACTTGGCATATTCTTGAGTTGGAATGGTGCAGCCGGAATAAGGCAAAGTGTCCTGGGCCTGGGCAGGCGTTAGTCACTGCCAGCGCCACCAGGCAGGTAGCCAGGATTGTGCTCCTTTCTTGGGGCCATAGGGCACCAGGAAAGTGACCTGGGTGTAGAATTCACCGTCTGCCCAGAACCGCCGCACTGGGGCGACACCTCCGCAGTCGCCCAGGGACGCAGAGCGCGGACAGTCAGTCTCGGGGCTACCTGGAGATTGACTTCTGAAAGTTGCAATCCGAATAACAGAGGGCCAGCAGCCAGGGAAAGTGACAAGTGGACAAGGTTGAAGTTAGGTGTGCGCAAAAAAGCTGCAGAGCAGACCAGAAGGAGTTTGCCGGTGCAGTGAAGACAACATTAATGAGCGAGAAGGGAGATCGCCGACTTGTCCAGGTGAGGGCCCCGCGCTGCGGGGGACAGGAGCAGCCTCCCTGAGGAGGGGGTGTCACTGCCGACCGCCGGGGCTTCTTCCAAAGCAGGGGTGGGGATGCTGAGTCACAGATCTGTCACCACTTCGCACCTCTTTGCAACCCCGGGGGCTAAAGCAAAAGCGAAAGCGAATGCTCCTGGCTGCCGGCTGGTCCTGGAGCTGAGCGCGCTACCTCCCAGAGACCCCAGCCTTGCGTCCCAGTGGGGCACTGCGAGGGACGATCCGCCATGACTTCTCGGCAGCTCTCGGGCTGTGGAGTCCACGCCCTCCAGGTGTTGCTGTTACTGCTGCTGCTACTGCTCCCGCTGCGGGTGACACCGGGTAGGGAGCGTCTTGAGTCCAAACAGGGGAGTAGAGGGGGACCTGAACACCCGGCTGAACTTGACCCGTAGGGGTCACGACTTCAAAGGACTCAAGTCCAGCTGGAGAGGATCACGAAGGGGCGTGGGGGTTGTGGGGTTCAGGACACGTGGAGGCAGCCGCGGAGAGCGCAAAAAAAGATGAGAGCCCCTTGCCTTGCTCCAGGTTGGCTGCAGAGTCGCTTGTTCAAGGGAGTCGAGCGACCCCACTGACGTTTCGGAGACTTAGGGAGGAGAGCAGGTCTGACAAGCTGGGCGAGAGCTTGGAACTTGGAGACATGTGTGAGAGTGCCTCTGTCAGCCCACACAAGCAGCTATGGGTGTCGCGCCGACGTGTGGGATTCCAGGAGGGGCTCGAGGAAAAACCAACGATTTTCAGGTCAAAGTAAATTAGATGGAAGACGGGCAAAAGACTGTGTTGCAGGTGGAAGAAAATGTGTGGAGCAGGTTGCATATCTGAACGCTGGGAAACAACTCCCAGTTCTCAAGTGTGCAGAAAGGTTGGGATGGTTGGAGAGGCGAGCAGACTGTGCTCCCAGGAAAGAGGGGGTGTTGTATGTTCCAGAACCTGTCGCCTAAATCTAATCTCATCGGGAAGGAGTGAGACCCTAGTTTTGTTCCTATAAATCTAGAAGGAAAGAGAAAGAACAGATGATCTAGTCATGTCCAGGCCCGGGACGCTTCATCTTCTTATAATCATGAAATTCTTAAGAGTCTGATAAAAATCTATGTACTCTCTGTACAGAAATGTACGTGAAAGCACATACTTGCAAAATGTGCGCCTGACTTGGGGGCCGAGGACTTACTGAAGGTCATCCATGGACTTCCCAGTGAGTTAGCAACTATTTATCCCCACGGGTGTTTTAAAGCGAGACTTCTCGGTTTGGGGCATCCAATCCAGTCTCCTTGGGACTCCATCATAGCCATTCCACTCACACTTGCTCCAGGGGTTGGCTCTGTAGGGGTGTTAGGGGGTTTCATTTTCCCAAGGCTATTATTATTCTTGGGTCCCCACCCTCCATCTGTAAATCTGGGTTTTGTTGGTAAATTCCCTTGAACTGGATAGAAAGGAGTGATCCTGAATGGCCAGAAATAGCCTGCAGCTATTTCAGTCTGAAAGTGAATGTAGTTTTAGTCTTGCTCAGCCTGGCTCAGCCTAGAGGAAGCACCTCCCTGTTGCCTGAGGAAGGCTCAGGTGCTACACACGGCCTTGCTCTTTGACCTTAAGACGCTTTTGCCATCAGCTGGCACCTGAATCTTGGTTTTAAGAATAGCCATATTGGCTCATAACTGTCCATAAACTGCATATATTTAAATTGTACAGCTTGCTAAGTTTCAAGATAAAAGTGTACACTCTTGAAACCATCACCATAATCAACACAGGGACCTGGTCGTTACTGCCAAGTTCCCTATGGCCTCACAATCTTTATTTCCTGCCCCACTCTGCAATGTCTTGTCTTTTTCCTGCAGATTTGTTGCCCTTTCTAGAATTTTATATAAGTGGAGTTATACTCATGTGCTCTTTCTTATATGGCTTCTGCCACTCACTAATTATTCTGAGTCTTCATTCATTTTTTAACTTGAATCAACAGTAAATTCCCACCAAATCTGGTGGAGAATGCTTGCTTACAATCCCAGCACTCTGAGGTAGGAGGATCTCTAGTTCAAGGACAATTTGTGTTATATGGCAAGATCTAAAACCAAAAATAAATAGAAGGGTAACCACTGAGGAGATGGCTCAGTGGGTAAAAACACTTGCCACCCAGATTGGAGGGCCTGAACTCATATGAGCAAGATGCATAGCACATAGGGTGGGATGAGAGGCAGGGATGGCAGAATCCCAGAAGGTCAGAGGTGGGAAAACAAGGAGAGAGAGAGAGAGAGAGAGAGAGAGAGAGAGAGACTGAGACTCAAGCAAGGAGGAAGGTGAGGAGTGACTCACTACACTCCTGTCTCAGCATCCAGGTGCTGGAATTACAGGAGGGTGTGCTCAACCATACCCAGTTAAACAATTATTCATTGTTAAAGATACGATTGAGCTTCAGTTGCCTTCTGATTGTTGGGTATTTATTTAGGTTGCCTCAGCATGGGTAATGGTCTCTAACAGCTCAAAAATAGCAATATCTAAGAGGTAAGATGTTGAGAAATGCTATACTCTCTTTTTCTTCCTCTTCTTCTCCTTTCCTTGAGACAGGGTATTACTGTGTAGCACTGGCTGGCCTAAAACTCTCCAAGTAGACCAGGTTAGCCTTGCCAGAGATCTGCCTCCCAAGTGCTGGGATTAAAGTTGAGCACCACAAAGCACGCCTGGCCCTGGTGATTCCCTTTCTTCAAATGTGTTCTAGGAATCACTTTGGTGCCATTCATCATATATGGTAGTAGATGTTAGTGGACGGCCTTTTCCTTGAAAGACTCAATACTCTTTTGAGCAGGGGATTGTGGGGTCTGTGGAGAAAGTACATTGCTAGGGCTGCATGGCAGACAGGTGCTCTAAGAGGGTGGGAACAAACTGTAGTGAGAGCCTGGAGGTTGCAAGTGAGACTGGGGTCCCTGCAATAGTTCAGTGTGCGGTGAAGAAATCCTGAAGCAGAGTGGTATCTATGAGATTGGAGCAAGTGACTTCCTCCTGAGTCCAAACTGTAAGGAACAGGATTCATTCTTTTCCTGTCGTTCGATCTACAACTGGTAGCCATCCAGTCTCCTAACCTTCGAAGGGGATTAGGAAACCTAGTTAATGAAACGGAGGGACGAAGAAGAGCAGATGAGTTTGGGGCAATGAGCTGAGTACAGCCTGTACTTATTGCACCATGAGGAAGTATGCTGGGTTGGCTGGCACTTCAGACAGGAAGAAAAATAGGTTACTGGAAGCCTAGATGCCCTGACTGTTTGGGCATGTCTGATTCAGAGTCAGCTTCCAGAGGGCAAGAGCCATGCTTTCATTTCTTGGTGCCTCCGTGCCTATCACAGGGACTAAGGGAAAGAAAATGCTATGATGGATTCTGACCCCACTTAAAGGATGGAAGACACAAGCTTACTTGACAACTCTTGAACTCCAGATACAAGAGTAGGTGAGGGCTCCTTGCCCATCTTACACTCTGCAAACCAACTTGATAAAGAAGCCTGATCCACAGGTTCTGGGAACCAGAAAGAGGTGTAGTCCTTTGCTTCATGCAAATGATCTTTAGGACTGACTGTGTGAGAACTTTGAAAGTAGCACAACTGTAAGTTAGCTCCGGGTTCCATAACTTCATCCACTGTAAGTATTCATAAGTTGCCAACTTAAATACCTACCGTAAACGGGGTTTAGAAATGGGAAAGGAGTTCCAGGGAACTGTGAAATACATGTACCATCTTCATGAAGCTTATGATCCAACAGACAAGATGAGACTTGCTTACATTGGATGTCTCCCACCCAAGTACCAACCAGACTTGACCCTGCTTAGCTTCCAAGACCAGACAAGACCCATCAAGTTCAGTATGGTATGGCTGACATTGGATATCTAAGATATATATTGGGAGTGGGAATTGTAGCCTCATTGTAGTATTAAAAGATGTAATTAAGGCTGAAGGAAGTGAAAAGTTAGCATTACATTAAAATATATTGCTTCTAATGCAATTGCGAGACCATCTAGCTTTGTAAATTAAATAACTCACCGCTACTTGGCTGTTTGGCTGTTTGGGTTTGCTGTAACATTTTGATATTCTTGGACATTCAAATATCAGCTATTCCTAGGTTTATCTCTGAGGACCATTCACCAGGAAAGACCCAAGATAGACTTCCCTTTTCAGAAAAAAAAGACAGAGTAGATAATGCAAAGCGCTCTTGATACAAATACTCAGAAATGATTAGCATTAAAGCCCTCTTTCAATTGATGGTTGGCAAAGGATAATTTTGTTGTTCAAAGCAAAAGTAATAATTCATTGGTTATGGCAAAGCAAAATGTGCGATGACGATGACCCAAAGGTTGGGAAATGATACATGGACAATAATCTTCAAGGCTTTCTGGGGGTGGGGGAGAGGATGTAGGGTACATGTGTTCACTAAAGGGGAACATTTAATGTCCTATTCTATAACTGTGCCTTATTCCTTTGTGATAGGGTCTCTCACTGAGCCTGGAGCTAGACTAGCAGAGATCCCTTGTCTCCCCATGCCCAGCTCTGGGGTTACACATGCACAATCACATCTAACTTTCTTACTTGAGGACAGAGGATTTAAACTCAGATCTTCACACTTGGACATCAAGAGTTCCTACTGTCTGAGCCATCTCTCTGGCCTTGTATAAGGTTCTTATGCTATTTGTGTGAGGTAATATATCACTCAGAGATAAACACTGATATCCTAAAGGAACTGCTAGAATAAGCAATAACAAAACTGGGTACAGTGGTTCATGACTGTAATCTCAGCAATTGCAAGACCGAGGAGGATAATTGCTGTGAGTCTGAGGGAAGGCTGGGTCACATAGATAATTCTAGGATAGCCTGGGCTACATGGTGAGATCACGTCCAAAACTAAACCCCAATCAATAAAAAAACTAATTAAAAATATAATGCAATAACTATTTCATTAGTAAGACAATAAAGGAGATAAAATAGAATTATGAAATAGTTCAAGTAAGTCATGGCCTGATCATGTCCAGAGGAAATCGCACAGGGCCTATAGAATGTTATTAAGGTGAGTGAGTGACTTCAGAGAGATGGTACAATATATATATATATATAATATATATATTTGCAATTAATATAGTTTTGTAAATAAACATGCAAAATGCTAACAAAAAACACTAAGAAATAAAAATTTAAATATGTTATTTTCTTTGGCATCAAAAATACTAACTCCAGAACTCATGAGCTCCACCTGAAGCTGAGTAGTCAGCAGCTAACGGCCCCCAGGGGACAGAGATTTGCTTCTCTTCACTGGCCACTGGTAGGCTGTCCATTCTCCAGGAAAGAACCCCACACCCGTGTCCATGCAGGCACCTGTACAAAACCTCTGTGTGTCGTGGCTCAGCAGATGAAAGCACAGGCTGCTCTTCCAGAAGACTCAGGTTCACAACCACTATAACTCCAGGTCCAGGGTATCCGGCACCCTCTTCTGTCCCAGCAGGCACTGAGCTTGCCTGTGGTGAGCAGACATTCAAGCAAAACACCATAATAATAATAATAATAATAATAATAATAATAATAATAATAATAATAAT
>LOJH01013841.1:7953-24552 GCA_001685095.1 Ellobius talpinus
TCTCTCTCTCTCTCTCTCTCTCTCTCTCTCTCTCTCTCTCTCTCTCTTTAAATAAAGCTAGAATGGAAATAGTAGAGTGAAGACTTGCTGCGTGGAGCAGACAGACCTGCCTTTGCTGAGTTTAGTTGAAAATGAGAGAAGAGAGAGGTGGGGGTAGGGGAGTCGGGAATTCTATAGCTTTGCACATTTCTCTCATTATTTTGCTTCTAAATCAGCCTCTCTGGTACTTTCTCTTTTCAATAAAAGCCAAATGCAAGCCATGTCCCCTAATCTTTCCAACAGCAGCTCACTGCTGAGAAAATAATACAGATGTAACTTCCAACATCACACACTTTCTTTTTCATTTATATGCAAATAGTGACCTTTCACCCAGGCTGCCTCAAAGAAGTGTTTCCTTAAAAATGCAAATAGCATGTTGCAAGCAGTTACTATGGTTGAGTCTTTCTTATATTATTATCATTATTTCTTTTAACCTTACCAGTGCTGCAAAAACAGCAGCTAAACTGCTCTGCAGTAATAATGACTTTTCAAACCAAATCACAGGACTGGCTCTTCAGGCGGCCTGTCACTGGAGGCTGCCAGCAGAGAAAAAGGATGTCCAACCCAGGCAGCAGTATCCCAAATAGACAGTGTCACATTGCTTTTACCCATCAGTAGCTGCGATAGTGGCACCACCACATGTCCAGGTCTCCGCCCCAACAAAGTGTCTAGACACCAGTAGGACTACTCTGGCCCATTCAGTCCCAAGTGGAACTCCACACTCAGCCCTAGCCTGCACTGGGATGAGGAGAACTCAAGATGTTCTTGGAGCAACAACAGTCACCATCCAAAACCCACCCAGAACAGTAAAGGTAGAGATTCTAGAAAGAAGTGGTTCCCAAAAGTCACTTAAAGCAGCAGAGAATGGGCTAAAAGAGAGAAATAAGCACAACCAAGTTGTTCAGAGGCTCATTCCTGATTGACACCTTGATCAGGCCAGGCCCACCTGTGAACTCCAGGGGAAATACCTGCAGTTTCCCCTGAAGAGTTGGTTACATTAGGAAAGCAGGTGGTAGATGGCCAGGCTAATAGCTGGCCTCACTGAGTCATGACCAGAAACACCTTTTCAAACTGAGCAAAAAATGGACTTACTATGTGAACTCTGAGGCCAAGTATAGGCCCTGCTCTTCTCTGCAGGACAGAAAGGCAGGTTGAGTTCAGAATTACACGTACTAGTGATATCTCAGAGGATATTCTGGCGCTAAGACCAAATAGGCAGCTGTATCTAGACTGGTATTATTACCCATGAATTCCAGAAACTCTCCTGATAAAGCAGTCTTGCTCAGAAAGGAGCAGACTCTATCTCTTCTCTCCCTTGCCTTGAATACCTGGGAGATGATAGCTTTTAAAATAGCCCCATTTTCTTCCTTCCATCCTAGTTCCTTTAATTCTAAGACCCCTACTCAAATTCAAATTTGGCTAAAGAAGTACAAGCTCAGACAGCTACATCCTGCCCACAACCTTACTATCGTGCCCTAAGGTGACATCTCTATTCAGCAAGAGCCCACTGCAAATTTTCAGGCTTAGCATTATGAAAAGTGAGCACTAATTTGCCAAACCATATACACAGTGCCCAATACAGATGCCAACAGAGAGTTTTGGAGAAAACACAATATGTTAAACCTTCCATAAGCTTCCATAAGCTCTTGAGCAACTGACTGGCAAAAGGAATGATGTCCAGTATGAGGGGTCAACAATGAGTCTACCAGGTCCCCAAATCATAGACCTCTGCACTAACTCACAGCTCCCAAAACCTTCAGGGGTTCTATAGGAAAAGTTGAGTTCTAACCATTGTTCAATACCAATTTGGGTTCATATCCATTCTAAACAGTACTAAATACCACCATGCTAGGGCCAGGCACACAAGCAACCCGACAACAGCTCAAACTACATAGCACCCACATTCCTTCTCCTCACACCTGGATCATATGACATCATTCCCACCTGCCCAGCCATCTTGTTCAATATGCCTCTGCATATTCACAGCAACCCTTCAAGAACCTGTCTACCTGCACTCTCCTGGCACAGGCAATGTTCCCAGGCCACAGTCACACCTAGACCCAATTCTCCCTGGATGCATCTATACAAACCCAAACCTAGCTCTTCATTGCCTGTTCACAAAAACATATTCCTGAATATAAGACAAGCTACTGGGCAGAGGCTCTCAGAAAATCAGGGGTGTCATAAGACCCCAACACTATATCTGACAAACTCTCCTCTTTCTAAAAGAGAGCCTAATACAGACCAAGCAGATGTTCTGGCTAAAGATTAAAATGTCTTCTGAGCCAGGCATGGTGGTGTATGCCTTTAATCCCAGTACTTAGGAGGCAGAGGTAGACAAATCTCTGTGAGTTCAAGATGTCTACATAGTGATTTCCAGGTCAGGTTAGGGATACATAGAGAGACTATGTCTCACCAAACCAAAAATAAGGAGCTGGAGAGATGGCTCAGCAGGTAAGAGCACTGGTTGCTCCTCTAGAAGACCGGGATTCAATTCCCTACACCCATATGGCAGTTTACAACTATCTGTAGCTCCAGGACTAGAGGATCTGATGCACTCTTCTGGACTCCCAGACTAGACATGAATGTAGTAGGCAAAACATCCATACACATAAAACATTAAAAATATAATAGCAAAATAAAATAAATAAAATAAAAAATAAAATGTCTTCTGGGTTGTATTCATTATTTCTTATTAAAATAGCATTAATTTTTTTAAAATAAGAAAAAAAGATGAAGCAATAAATGAGGTTGGTTTCCTTACAAGAAAAGCACACTCTACATACAGGGAGGGAGGGCCTTAGTCCTGCCTCAAGGGGTGTGACAGATTTTGTTGACTCCTCATGGGAGGCCTCACCCTCTCTGAGAAGTGGATGGGGATGGGGTGGGAAGAAAGTGGAAGGAGTGGAAGGAGTGGGAAGACAGGAGGAAGAAGGAACTGGGATTGGTATGTAAGATAAGATTGTTTTAAAAATAAAAAAATAAATAATCAAGTTTTCACAGTCAAAGGAAGGAAGGAAAGAAGGAAAGAAGGAAAGGAAGGAAGGAAGGAAGGAAGGAAGGAAGGAAGGAAGAGAAAAACACACTCACTCCTAAAGCCATTAACTAAGAGGAGAGGAGGGTTAAAATTGCATTGGGTGGGTTCTAAGAACACTAGCTTGGCAGAAGACTGAAATCAAACATTTTAATTCAAGTGAAAACGCCTCTCACAGTTTTGTTTGGGTTTCTAAGTGTTATTTGGGGGAAATTTAGCATCTGTAGGGAAACACAAAATATTCAAGAACCTAAAGTGACTGTCACAGCACCTTCTACTTGGAACCCTAGAACCTGCTCTCCACTGAGCAGTGAACATTCTGTGGAGTCTTCAGAGAGCAGAACGTCTGGGTGCATAGCAACAGCAGATACTCTCTTCCTTTCAGAAAGTCAGCATTTTTCTTTTTCTTTCTTTCTTTTTTATTTATTTATTTATTTATTTGCCTTTTTTGAAACAGTGTCTCATATAGCCTATACTCAAATTTACTATAAAGACAAGGATGGCCATGAACTTCTGATTTTCCTGTTTCTAGTTCCCAAGTGCGGGGATTACAGGTGTATGCCACCATACCCAGTTTATGCAGTACTGAGGATCAAACACAGGACTTCATATGAACTGGACAAGCATTCACAATTGAGTGACACCCCTAACCCTTTAGTCTCTTGGCTTCCCTCACTCCTGAGCTGGACACCAAACCCAGGACATTGTGCTTGGTAGGCAAGTGTTCTTCCACTGAACTAAATCTTCCATTCAAAAACCTTCTAAATGTTGCCCCCCAAAAAATGTTTTTCCTATAAACTTAGATCACAAAATTCCAGTTAAAATTATATATGTAACCAATGAACTTTTGATTACTTGTGAATAAGTTCAATGAAAAGCAGAAAAGCAGGCCTAAGACAAGAAGGTTTCCAGCAACAGAGAGAAGAAAGAAGGATCTGCTCAGGGCTCCATAGAGAAAAGCCAACAAACAAAGGCTCTGCAATGTTTTTCTAACAGAGCACAAGATACCTGAGTAACATACCAGCGCCCAGAGTACCCATGAGTCAGGACCAAAAGAAGCAGCCTCCTCTTTGCCACTCAGAGTCAGCGCTGACCAAGTTGTTCCGGCTGCTCTTGAACCCACCCCTACCTCTAGCCCAGGCAGTAGGACTGATCTATTATAAACAACCTATTTTTCTAAAGCAGAAGTGCCCTTCACATGAGTTTATCCAGGAAGGGCTCATTCTCTAACAATCTGCTTGCTTCCAGTGAGCAGCTATTGGAGGCCTAATAGCTTCCTGGCACTTTGTACGTTTGTAGGCACCTTGCCTATTGTGTTCACCCAGAGCTGGGAAATACAAACCAGCATTTCAAGCAGTCCAGCTACTGCTGGGCCGGCCATGCCAGATGTGACCTGCTGAGTTCTGAGTCAGTCTTTCTGCGTGGCTGGCACTGGCCTCCTCTACCTCGTGCCACATGCTCACATACAGTCTCACCCTTACCGTCACCTGCACATTTGCTAACCAGGACTACAGGAGGAGGGGTCCAGGCAACACCAGATCAACCCTGCCACCAGCATGGTGCAAACCAGTGGTCCACAGCAGTCAAGTCTACTTTTCCATGCCAGCATGCCCTGCCAGTCCTTCCTGACACCCACGAACATAACATTCACAAGTGTTCAAACAGAAGATGCTGCAATACCAGCACAGGAAAACTTTGCAGCTCTAAAAGTGAGAAAGGTCTTCTCATGCAGCCCCTGAGAGTTTAAGACAATAGCACAAGATCTGGGGTTACCCCAAGGCCTACAGGCAATACCCTTAGTTGCTCTTCAGACAGAAGCAGTTTCCTGTCCTGGAGGAACTCCTAGGACTAAATTTAGGCTCTATACTCCAAAGAGTATGAAAAGCATGTTGATCCAGGATGAAAAGGCTTACATATTCTTGAACTCTTGAAGGATATTATTGCTCCACCTTCTGGCTCAACAAATTCCTTGAAGTCCAGCACCACCAAAGTGCCTGGGAATCAGGTATCCTTCCTTCTGACAAAAAATTCCATGAAGTTGCTTCTTTCCTTTTTAAGGCAAACTGTCTCAACCTGCCCTCTTCTTCACAAGGAATACAACTTGAGGAGGGGTAGGGTCATGTCTCGGCTGACAGCAGCATCTCACTGGGTGCATAACACTGTAATCTTTGCTTTCCACTCTTTTGTTTATTGTTAGTTAGCACAGCCATAAGAACTAAGGTGATAGTCACAGTCAAAGACCAATAGGAAGGAATCCTAGTGGTAAGGAACCTGAGGCTGAGGGGAGTCCCCCACACTATTGGCACCTCAGGAACCAGCACATCCCTTTAGAGTCAATTAAATATTCCCCTCTCAAGTTTGCCTCAACACCTTCTTATTGTAGTTCACTTGACCACTAACCTCAGAGATAGCCTCAGAGATAGGACTAAGATTTCTTTTTTAAGACATTGGGATAAAATTCATTCTTTCCCTCCCTCAAAAGGACAATTAAAATCATTACAATCATTATTGTTTATTATTGTTGTTGTTGTTATTATTATTATTATTATTACAGCTACACGATTTGATGAAAGACCAAACATATGTAATCTTCAAGCCACTTCTTAGAAGCTTTTTTTCAGAAATTAAACAACCGACTTTGTCAGACAATGGTTCAAAGGTGATGTTGGACAAGAAAGCCTCTGTGACTCAAAGGAGCAGGCAATGAACAGCCACATACAAACTTCCCTATACTTGTTTATTTTCCTGATTCATAAAGAATATAAATCTCGTGAACAGAACCTAGTCCACACTTCCAAAGCACACTTATGTATAATGCCATCACTGTGTTCAAAGCTCAAACTGACTTCCTGTTTTTACATATGAAAATCCAGTTACACTGGCGCCACAAACAACCATACACCCCAAACAAACAAATACACATAAGGAAGAACTGAGAAGAACAGTAACACTAAATGCTACCTATGGATCCCACAGACACATGCACCCTGCACATTGCTCCTAAAGTTTGGAAGTATGTGACAGGAAGACAAAATGCTCCCAGGAGATGTCTGCTGGGTACCTGGGGTGTGTGTCCCACAAGAAACAGCTGAGCTCCAAGTCTCTGCTTCAGATAGATCTGCTTATTGGGTCAGCATCTTTCCTGGACACAGAGCTTCTGGGTCCTATGGCCCAGGCACATCTGTGTTCCTTTTCCAGAAATACAGATAAAGTTTCTTGTCTTGATCCACAACGTCCTCCTCCACTAATGCCTTTTCTGTATGACATACATGTCCATGAGAATCTCAGAAATGCAGGAAGGACAGAGAAAGAGGAGGAACACAGGGCTCAGGCAGACCGGGAGAAGAAAGCCCTGTCCTTCAGAACAGTTTAAAAAGACATCCCCCAACCTGCTTTTTCTGCAAAGAGAGCCTTCTTAGAAATCCTCTCTGCTCTAACCTTCCCCGTCTCTGTCCAAGGGGAAAAGCTAAACCCTGAGTATCTGCCTTTGTCAGCGAAAGAACATAACATTGACTTACCTTTCCCCACAGCTATTGTCTGTCCTCTTTCAAAATGACATCACGGAAAGCAATCATGAAATTTACATGGGGGGGTGTGGGGGGAGGACGGGGGAGGGGAAGGCAGCTGCCTCCCTCACCGCAGTCACGTGTGGGGAAGCCTGTGTGTGGGTTTCAATTAAATATCTTCTCCCCTCAGTGTGCGAACTCCTAAGCCAGCTAAAGGCGATGTCTCATTTACTTAATGACCGCTCTCATTAGCAGCGGTGGCACGGGCTGGCGGAGGAGGCTCCTTTGTAAATACGCTACCCATGAACCCTTGGGGCTCCAATATATCTGTTTACTCTCTGAGGTGAAATAAATTTACAGTATAACATCAGAAAGATGGATCTGCCAAATTGAAGGTGAGAGGTGTTCCACACCAGTAGATTTTCTGTACACTGTTCTGAGCCTCACCAATAGAAGGTGCTCATATCTGTTTAAATAAATCTATAATCACTATACAACAAGACTGGGTTTTCTCAAACGTAAAACACACAAAAGATCATGAAGCATTATGCCTACCATGTTCACTCCCCTCTTCTTTGGCTGCCAGTGGTTCAGTCCAATAATTCCTAATAGCAGCGACCGGAATGACAGATGCCCTGGGTTAGCATGGCTCTGGCGAAAGTGCTTTACAATATTTATTGGTAGTTAAGAATACAACCTCCCATCATAAAAAAAATGGATAGTAGAATTTATTTCTCAAATAAACTAAGAGTGTTACATGGGCTCATCTGCATACAGAAGTACCGGGAACTTAGGTGGATTTTTTTTCATGAATGATACCGAAGGCCAAAGATTAAAACAGTAAAGTATACCAACAAGGAACAGAGCAGAAAATGTATTTTTCTACTTTTACACTTTCCCTTTTTGTTTTAATGTTTTAAATTCTAAAGATCTCCCAGAGAGTACTAAGAAATCCCTAAGCACTGCTATCCTCACCCTAAAAATATAAATTCATTCTCTGCATGGAGCTATCCTAAAATCACCAAGAAGAGAAGCCTCTGGAACACACACCCTAAGAATAGAAACAGCCTGTCAACTTCCTAATCTGTCAGTTCTTAGTTTTTCTCACATTTGGGGATGAAGACAAGAGCAACCTCAAGAGACATCCAGGGTGCTCTTGTTTGTTCCCCCAAAACTCTTCCTTGCACTGATAAATCAGAAACACAGTGTTGGAGATTGCACTGGGAAACACAAGAACAAAAACTAGATTGAGACCCTGAGAAGACGCCACCACTACAACTAAAAAACAGTACATGCACAGATCAGAAGTTTTTCAGGTTTTAATAGAAAACAAATATTGTTTCCTGGCAAGTTGTGCTGGAACACAGTGATCTGCTTGATTATCATAGATAGGCTTGGGCCACCAGAAGTGTGAATAAGATAGAGTAAGAATATTAGCTTTCTCAAGGAGAGCAGGTTGTAAGGACCTTGGGGAATGTTAGCAGAAGCCTCTCTTTCATGAACAATCCTTTTTAACATGCAGTTCATTCTTTATGTATTATATACAAACCAGAGAGCTTCATTCCAAAAATCAAGTAAATATGTTATTTCTTATACACACAAGGAAAATACAAAATGCATGCAGGGCATCTCTTTAGATCAAGCAAAAAGGAAACAAATGCAAGCCCGCAGTGGCCAAACAAGATGAAATATTTATTAGCCCAGGGAGAACATTTGAGACTCCTACAGTGATTGCCTACCATTTTTCTATTTTTTTCATGAACTCATACCCATTAACATAAAAGGACACATTCAGCTGAGAGCCCTCCTGAAAAGCCACCTCTATCTCCTCTGAACACGCTGTCAGAGCTGGATATTTTACATCCCAAACCTTTGGCATTCAGAAATTCTATTAAAGTCTTATCGGCAGAATGCAGGCTCAGGGTGGCACTATGTGCCATTGTTCCAAGGGGAAGGTGGGATAGAAGGGAGGGCCCATGTTGAATTAACCTTACTACCCAGTAGTATTGAAGACTCCAGGAAAACCATTTAATTCAGATATGTGATAGTCAAACTTAAGAAACAACAGAGAAGACGAAAGGGGAGCCAATATATGCAACAAAGAGTCCTTCATTCTTTTCTGACGGAATAGAAAGTGTTTTTGCACAAACCTCGGTTTGCTAACATCACCTATCCCTTTGAGCAGCCATAAGTTTCAAGAGTTTTAGCTCAGTAGAGTAGAATATGCTCCAGACGCTACCTGGGGCTGCACTTTGAATATGCAAGGAAATCTCAGATCAGTAGCCAGTCAGAGCCCAGGGCTGGCAGTCCAGCCGGTAAGTTAGAGTTCTAGAGGGTTTTCAAGTTGTTTTGAGGAGTAAAGGTTCAAGATCTTTGTCTGGCAGTGTTGGAAGAACAAGGTATTGGGGGGTAGTCCAAGAAAAGAAGCAGCATGGAGAATTTCGCCAACAATTCTTGGGTTTGATTACCTTCTTTTCTGCCCTGAAATAAACTGAATGAAAGTAGAGGCGTGCCGCAGGCTGATCAGCACTCTGGACAGCGCCCCCACCCCCCACCCACGGAGCTGTCCTTTGTTCCCTCGCCAAAGCCTGGAGTATGCACTAGATCCCCAGTGGCCAGTGCTACTACAAAGGCTAAGCAATTCCAAAAGTCTACTCCTGACACAAACCGTTCCTGCTCGTGACAACATCAAGGTATAATCTAAAACCTTTTCTTCGTTACATAGGGCTAAATTTTGTCAGAAATTTTAAGAATCATGAAACATTTTTTTTCAATTGCACACTGCACCTTAAACTTTATTTCATGAAAGTGTGCAGGCAGGTTGCACGTGCCTTCTTAAGTTTGGGAAGATCGACAGGTAAACATTTTCTACTGGTTGGTGTGTCCATGGACTTCTCCCAGGAAGAAAAGGGGAGGTTTAAAAAGCTAAACTGTGACTGCTGCAGGCTCACTCGGAAAGTGCTTTGTGTGCACCGGGAGAGCAGACTTAATTGTTGCTTAACTGGTAGGATCATTTCAAATAAGGTGTAATTACTTGTGCAAATCTGCACACAGACATTCCAAGTGTCAGTTCATTTGCTTCATAAAAACTCTTTCAAGTAATTTTGTTCTAAACTTTCTGCATCTGTAATTGGCACCACCTTCTCCAGTGACCAGCTGGGGGTGAGGTTTTCTTGTTTCCTTCTGAAAGCTTCCCGCAGATGGGCGCCTGCCTTAATGCTGCCGGCGACAATTAGGGCGTTGTGTGTGCAGCCGAGATGGTCAGCATTAATATTGTATAGAACAGCTGAGGGCTGGGGGGCGCTGCCCCAGGCAGGCCCTGGCAGATGGAGCAAACAAAACTGGGAGCCACTTTATCCATACTCCAGGCTGACTTTGTGTGCTTGTCTCACACTCGCAAACATTTGACAACCAGTTTATGAGACTCCCACACACATACACACTCATGCACTGAAATTGTGAGTGCTATTAGGATGTGCCTAGCAGAAGAAAACACAAGAAGACCAGGATAGATGTCACCACTCACACAAAGACATAAGAAGTCACACTCCACCACCACTTTCCCACCTCCTGGGCTGCTAATACCTCTCCCTCATTTGGCCAGCCAGCAGACCTAAAGAGAAACTTAAGTAAAAGAAGGCCCTCTACCCACCATTCACCCCACTTCCAACCATGGGTAAGCTGTGTGGCTTTCACAGGGGTCTGTGCTGTCAGCACTTCTGCTGAAAGCTACCCAAGATGTCCCCAGGGTCCCTGGCTGGCATTCAAGAGGACTGCATGTCTATCACTTTCTCAGCTGCCAGAAAAGAGCACTGAGGACTGGCAGGGCATCCTGGCAGAACTATGAACAGCCTGGAAAGGGGTACAAGGGACTGGGAATGGTACGCACCCAGGAAGCTCCCGCAGAGTGTCATCCTGGCCAGATGGATGAACCTCTTCTCTGGAGCCTGGATACAAGTCACTTCATGCTGGAAAAAGTTGCTGTACAAACTTCTGTGTCCCAGGACCCTGAGAGCACAGACCACAACCAGCCAATCAAGACAGAGAGCACATAATCACAAATTGATGCCGGCTGCCTGCCAATGAGGCGCCCTTCCACACACAATGGGCTTCAGGCCCAGACAATGGAACCCGCCTGCAGGGCCAGAGCAGGGGAGTAGGAGAGGCAAAGATAGCCCCTCCCTATACTAAAGACCAACAGCCAGGGAGGAGATGTGGCTAGAATTGGGCTGTCAGACTAGATCAAGCCTGCATGCAGCCTGGAGGGAACAAGTCAGCAAGTGGGAAGAAGAGCAGGCCTTTTCAGGAATGAGTCCTCTACATTACCCTGTGTACAGAATATCCCACGTTGGAATGATCCACTCGGGCTCTCTAGTACACAACGGGTACTCTCTGGGCTCCCCAACACTGGGGAAGCAACTACCAGAGTGACATCAGGTAGACACCAGAGTGACATCACTAAGCCCTTCTCTCCTAGCTTACGGCTAAAACCAATCTGGTCACTTCTATTCAGGGACACTGTCTATAATGAGGGTGAAGCAAGAGGGCTCTGGAGGCAGAAGCAGACTGAGCCTGCCCCTCACTCCCTGGAACCTCAAGCAAACTTAGTGCCCACATCCGAAGTAAAGGAAAGTGGGCAGCCAATGGGCAGTCAGGAGTGGTTCAGGGAAGCAGGAGGTAATGATCCCACTCAAGTTGGCGGATGCTCGGGGCAAAAGGCCAGGATGACAGGGGCTCTAGGGTACTAAGGTTAAGATAAAGCCACATGGGATCCTAGGGTTTCTGGGTGGTGCCATGGATTTAACATGGCAGAAATGTATGGCTTTCTATGGATATCTAAATGTCTGTTACTCACAGGGGGATGATGACAAGCTACACATAGGCTGCAGGCAGGTCTGAGCCTAGAGGAGGGATGGGTCTGTAAACAAAGGTATGGTGTGTTACTCAGAGAAGAGAGTGAGTGAGGAGTCCTGAAGCTTGCTGAAGTGCCAGGAAGGATAAAAGAAGGAGAAGTAGGGCCAGGGGAGAATAGAGAGAGTGGAGACAGGACAGGAAGGAAATTGGAGTCAGGGAAGAAGTGGGGGTGAGGTGAGTAGACAAAGAAGAAGGTTGGGAACAGTGGGGGGCAGAGTAGAAATTGGGATATGGGGGGTAGGACCAGGAAGAAAAGAGAAAATGAGAGCTGAGAGAAATGAGGGATAAGAAGTGGGGAAAGGAGAGGAATCAGAATTAGGGGTATAGGGAACAGAAAGGGAGTGAAGAGCAAAAGTAAAATTGGGGAGAGTGGGGAACACGAGCAGCTGATGGCTAATAGCAAATTGAAGCAGAGCTTGAACTGGGAGTAGGGGAAGTGGTGGCTACAGGCGCTGTGATGGACAGTCAGGCCGCCTCCTTCTGTCTGCCCCTAGCCATGGTTTCATATCTTCTTAGATGAAGTGATCTTGAACAGGTTATCAATGTCTCTGTGATTCAGGTTCCTTGTGAGTCAAAGGAAGGCCAAGGACCAATACACAGAGCCAGAACATGTCACCACCGCTTCATTGCAAATAACCAGTCCCTTTACCCCTTCCCATCTCCAAGATTCCCTAGCCCAGCAGCCCCTCCTGCACCATGATCCCTCATGCCTGAGCTATCTAGTCTAATTTGCTCCACCTGACTGGAACACCTACCCTGGAGGACATTAGTAGAAATCAAGGAGACACTTCTGGGGTGCTGCTTCCTTTTAATAGACTCCAGGCTGAAAACTTGAGTATGTTTTGAATTGCCAAGACAAATCAACCATAACTCTGAAAACTGGCTGACTTAGAAGGCTCTCAAGCACAGCAGCTGAAGGTGAGCGTTACTTGCCAACACTATGTCAGATCCCACTAGACAGCCTGTCTGCCCAAGAGAGTTTAGGAGCATTTGTTTGCCCAGGTCCTATGTTTAAAACACAGCTCTGGTTGTTGACAGCAGCTGTTACCCCAGCTTAACTCTGGACTCTGGCCAGCTACAACATCTGCCTTCCAGGGACTCTCAACCATAAGTAGGAACTGCAACTAACCGAAGGAAAAGGCTCTGACATCACCTGTAATAGCTATGTCTGACTCTAAGAAGGTACCCCTAGCACACATTCCAGAGTCCCTCTGTTCTGTCCCCTGGGCTTCTCCACAGTTCTACCATGATCCAGAACCTTAGAGCTCCCATATCCTCTTCACAGCCAGGGCATAAGAGCCAAGATGTCTACCATGCCTAAGTTTTAGCTTGATCTTCCTAAGGTCTCAGGCTTCCAGAGCTAGGACTCCATCCACACGTCAGCAAGCCTGCTGCTCTGACAAAGGAGAACAGAGCCTGTGGAAAGCTATTCTGCAGGACTGATGAAGACAAGGAAGGTCAGCTGGGTGGCTGCCAGCCAGTACTCTGAGAATATTGGCCTGCAGTGCAGAAGCCACTGGGAGACTCCAATCAATAGCCTTCAGGTTTCCAAGGGATCTAGATTCAGGGCCCTAGACCTATGAGCATCTTAACAGCAGATTTTTATAGCAGCCCAGACCCAAGGCCAGCCAATAGAAAGCATTACTGGAAGTGAGGGGAAGGGAACCACCCTTGATGCCACAGCAGGAAAGAAGCATTTCCTTGTAGCATGAACTATCTAAATTAGACCTCAAGGAATCAGTTCCAGGAAGAGACTTCCTTCATGTCTCTTCCTGTCTATCTCTTGTGCCAAGCTAGAATAGGATACTTTGGGACTCAGAGTGACTTGCAGGGAGAAGCAACTTAACAAGGCTTTCAGTTCAGCTGCACTCAGGCACCCAAGTGGATGAAAGGAATCTATTGGCCTAGGATATAGTGCTTATCCATAATCTCCTAGGGGGAAATGAGGGGTATTAACTAAACACACAGAGGGACATAAGGCTATGTGGCTGGAAGGGAACGCAAATTCAGTGGACAGTTCATTTGGGCTAAGAGCAAGAAGCCTAGGTATGAGCTAAACAAACTCTACCCTGGGCGAGAGCAGACCCTAGGAAGCCAAACTCAGTGTTCTTAAATCCCCATGACTAGCCACACTGAGGCTGGGGAGGAAAGGAAGAGACAGATATGCTTAAAATCAGACTATGGAACATGGGACAGACCCTGACTCCTTGTCCCAGAAGCAGCCCCTTAAGACCTTACCAGGACATAGTAAAGAGCAACTGACATTGCTGGGAAAACGAGAGGGGAAGAAAGACAAGGACCAGACTTTTGTCCGTGGACATGGAAAGAAAGGAAGCAAAAGACCTGGGACAATGGTCAAAGCTAGGTGGACTCGTGGACAGAAAAAAGCATAGGAACAGAGAAAAAAGGGGTGAATCAGACAGATATGTGGATTCGCACACATTCATAAGAACTTCTCAGAATCCTACTCAAGAGCAGCAGGAGAAGTGAGCAGCTGCTGGGATCCCCACTGACACTACCTTCCACCCTGCAGGGGTCATACTGCGTCTATGTGCTAGTGCATGCACACTTGTATGAGCTTAGGGCTGCCCTGCTCCAGGCTCTGTTTAAGTGGCTTTGGAATTGTGTTGCCAGACAGATGGCCTCAGAGATAAAGCAGCCAGGCAGCCGGACAGAGAGAAAGCTGTGGGCGGTTGCCATGGCAAGCTGGGTCAGCTAAGTCTGCTTGTTAGCAAAGACTGAGTCCCATAGAAGTCAAGACAAATGGATGCATAGCACAGGGGAGAACCTGAATAAACCCTGAGATGTTGGCAGTTACAGGTTAAGGTAAAAGTGCAAGAGCAATCAACCTGGCCATGTCAGGAGATAGGCTGGGATATAGCGCCGTTGGTAAAGTACTGGCCTAACAAGAACAAACTCTTGGATTTGATTCCCAACATCTCATAAGACTGGGTATATTGGTGCACATTTGTAATCCAAGAACGAGAGAGGTAGAAAATGAAAGAACAGAAATTCAAGTTCATCTCCAACTATACCGTGTATTTGAGGCTAGCCTAGGCTATATAAGATCTGTTCTAAAAACAAAAACAAAAACAAAAAAAAGGAAAGATACCCTTCCAAGTTTCTGTACCAAGGTGCCAAGAGCTGATCCTGGGGTAACTCCAGCCACACCTGGCATTGGAGACTCAAAGCCAGCATGAGGCCATGGTATCCTCTAAAGTTCTAGGAACTCTGGATGTGCCTGCCCTCTGATAGCATCTAGGGATGGAGCACATAAAGAGAAATTGTTGCTAATGTTCTGACCTGCAAGCCACATCCTATAAAGGTATCCAAGTGGTTACAGCACTGATAAGTCCTAGTTAGAAGTGCTTGGAACCTCAAGTTCAGGGATCTCCATAGAGCATCCTACACCCACCAAACACACACACACACACACACATACATACAAACACACAGAGAGAGAGAGAGCTTATATACATGTTGTGATGGTTAATCTTCATTATCAATGTGGTTGGTTTAGAATCACCTAAAAACTGAGGCACACTTTGGGATATTTCTATGAAGACATTTCCAAAGGGTTACTTGAGAGGGAATGCATGCCTTGAATGTGATATGCATCATTGCATGGGATAGCATATTGGACTAAATTAAGAGGTAAAAGGAGAAAGTCAGAGAACAATGGTATTCTCTTTTTTGCTTCCTAGCACACCATGATGTAAGCTGATCTATACCTCCCCTACATCCATACTGCCATGAAGGACTGAACCCTCTAAAATGATGACCCAAAATAATCCCTTCTTCCCACAAGTTGTTCCTGACAAGTATTCTTATCACAACTACATCAAAAATAATGAGCACACATGCACAAAGTATGCCTATACACATGTATATGTGCATGTATAATTCACATATACATGCATGTATGTTCACACACCAATGCTGTGGAACAATCTTTGTACAGTATAAATATGTATTGCTTTCATTGTTAATAAAAAGATAATTGACTGATGGCTAGGCAGGATTTTTAGGACAAAGAGAATGCTGGGAAGAAGGAAGGCAGAGCCAGAGGAGTTGCCATCAGATGAAAAGGAAACAGGACATACAGGAGAGGCAAAAGCCATGAGCCTCTGGGAAGCACATAGATGAATAGAAATGGGTTAATTTAAAGTTGCAAGAGCTAATTAGTAATAAGCTTGAGTAATAAGTTGAGCATTTAGAATTAATAATAAGTCTCTGAGTGGTTATATATAGTCTATCACATATATATCTCATATCACATAAGTAGTATATGTGAGACCTTGTATATATATGCCTATGTGCACATGCATAGACTATATATAATGTACATAGGTATGTACACACATGCATGTAGATGTGTATGTGCAGATGTGTTGTGTAGGCAGAGTTTTTTGTTGGGACTGTGATCAGCTCTGTTTCTCCAATTGCTTCCCAAATAACCACTCAGGAGGCTGAGCATTTAAATGGGGTTTGTAAGCAGAATGTTACAAATTTCTTAATGGCAACATAGACCTGCTGTGTGCCTGAAAATGGGGCTGTGAGCATGGCTCACAGAGCAAGCACTAAACAGACCTCCGCCATGTTGGACTGGGTGGAGCCAAAAGGCAAAGCAGCCTTAGTCCTAGCCATGCTGCTTAGCATTTGAAGAAGTGGTCCTGGTCAGTAAAGGGTTACAGATACACAATAAAGATAGATTCAGATGGAAAAGACCTCTAAGTGGGTCACAGTGTTGGATAAATGTATGTAGACTTGAGAGAGAGAGAGAGAGAGAAGAAAAAGAGTATAGGAAAAATAAAGTCTTTAAAGAGACAAAATACAGATAGTCATAGATTAAAGAATTAAAGAAAAATAAACCACGTAAAGATGAAACATATACTGAGAGTCTGGACTGCGTATGTTATTGTGGTTTTTTTTAATATTTTGACTGTGAATGAGCTATGTACAGAGAGACATTTCATTGTACAGGCAGCTAAGCTAAACCAATATGTATATTTTAAAGGTATCTTGATTTCAAAATTTGGGTCTAAGGATATCTTGCTTTGGAAAAGAGGTTCTACTTTTGTTTCCACAGAGGATGAGAACCTGTGG